>CABHPR010109519.1:0-12767 GCA_902168415.1 Peromyscus melanophrys
GTTGTGTTCAATTAGAAAACACTGACTAATACTGTTGGCTATAGATGTTTTTGTGTATATAGAATAGATTTTACTTTATTGAAATATATTCCTATTATTACTAGTTTACTTGGGGGAATCTTTTTTTTTTAATTTTCCTTCATTTTAACTTGGCAAGGCTTGGTATAGCTATGGCTGTCCTCATACTCACTGTGTAGACAGGATAATCTTTTGCCTCCAACTCACAAGCTCTTAGGTTTATGCAGTGATATAAACTGAATCCCTGGCTTTATGTATACTAGATAAGCACTCTAATAACTGTGCCAAAGCCCCAACCCATTTTCACAGCTTTTTTCATGAAGATATACTGAAGTTTGTAAAAGGCATTTTCTGCATCTGTTGAGACTGATCAGATTCTATTTACATATTGTATTACCTTAATCAGTGTGTGTTAAACAGTTCTTACATCTTTGGAAACTTAACTGTGGTATATGATCCTTTTATTGTACTGTTGAATTAATTTTGGAAATATTTTGTTTCGCTTTTATATTCCATAAAGGAAGTTGGTGTAGAATAAGGCCTTTTGTTAGAGCCCCCCAAAAATTGTGCTATTCCAATAATAATAACAACTTTAAAGCATGGTTTAATTTTTTTGGTTTTTCAAGACAGGGTTTCTCTGTGTAGCCCTGGCTATCCTGGAACTAGCTCTGTAGACCAGGCTGGCCTCAGACTCACAGAGATCCACCTGCCTTTGCCTCCCAAGTGCTGGAATGAAAGATGTTGACACCATTGCCAGGCAAAACATGATTTTAATAGTATTTATTCCTGTTTTATTTTCCAGACTAATTGGGGTAACCTTGTTTATTTGTTCTTTAAACAAACTTGTAAAGTAAGTGATGAATTTGTCAGGATCTGAAGTTGTCTTTGTTGTGAAACCTTTTACTACTGACAATCATATTGCTTGTTGCAGATCTGGATAAGTTGTTTTTATATTTCCCCTGGTCTCAATTTAGATAGTCAATATGTGTAGAAATCTATCCACTTCTAGATTTTAAACTTAATCTGATAAGGATTTTAATATGCACCTCATGAGCCCTTGATTTCATTGATATCTCCTGTACTATTTCTATTTAATTTCTAATTTTCTTATTTTTATTTTCCCTCAATTTATTTTAGTTAGCTTGGCTAAGGGTTTGTCAATCTTGTTTATTTTCTAAAAGAAAAAAATTTAAGGCTAGAGGTTTAGATAATTGGCAATGTTCTAGGTTAAGAATTATGGGAGGCCCCTAGAACCCATCCCTGGGACACAGCTGGTCCCCGGGAACCCCTCCCCAACTCTGTCCCAGTTGCCAGCCAGCAGGCAAGGCTCCTGTGGGAAGGCCCCCCCTCAGCATGACCCCCCACTGGACCCTGCAATCTACATGCCCTGCCCCCATACCCATCTTGCTGAGACCCCAGCCACACCCTGAGGCATGGAAACCAAATCGCCAGCTCAAATTGGACCAAGAGGTTAGTGACTCTGCTCATACCCAGAGAGTCCTACCCCTAGGACCCATCCCTGGCACATATCCACAGGAACCCCCACCCAACTCTGTCCCAGTTGAGGCCAGCAGGCAAAATCCCTGTGGGAAGGCCCACCCTCACCAAAACCCTGCAATCTACATGCCCTGCCCCCATACCCATCTGCCTGAGACCCCATCCACTTCCTAAGGCACAGAAACCAAACTGCCAGCTTGCATTGGACCAAGAGCTCTTATTGGACCAAGAGTAACTTTCTGAGGCATGGAAACCAAACCGCCAGATCTCATTGGACAAAGACCTCTCATTGGACCAAGAGTAACCTCCTGAGACAGGGAATCTGTCAGCCCTCATTAGACCAAGAGTGGCTTTCTGAGACATAGAATCTGCCACCTCTCATTGGACCAAGAGAGGCTTCCTGAAACACAGAACCTGTCAGCTCTGACTGGACCAAGAGCCCTGATAAGAATAACAGTGGCTCCGTGAGTCACAGAATCAGCTTGGGTTGACCCAAAAGCAGCTTCCTGATATGGTGGTATTGTGTTCCCCAAAATATTGTGCACGCTAATAAACTTATCTGGGGTCAGAGAACAGGACAGCCACAATATTAAACATAGAGGATAGGCAGTGGTAGCACATGCCTTTAATCCTAGCATTCCAGAGGCAGAAATCTCTCTGGATCTCTGTGAGTTCAAGGCAACATTGGAAACAGCCAGGCATGGTGACACACGCCATTAATCCCAAGAAGTGAGCCTTTAATCCCAAGGAGTGATGGCAGATAGCAGAAAGGTATATAAGGCATGAAGACCAGGAACTAGAAGCATTTGGCTGCTTAAGCTTTTGGCTCGTTAAGTTTCAGGCTTTCCAGCAGCAGTTCAGCTGAGAGCCATTGGGATGAGGACACAGAAGCTTCCAGTCTGAGAAAACAGGATCAGCTGAGGAACTGGCGAGGTGAGGTAGCTGTGGCTTGTTCTGCTTCTCTGATCTTCCAGCGTTCACCCCAATACCTGGCTCCATGTTTGTTTTTATTAATAAGAACTTTTAAGATTCCTGCTATACCCTGAGACACAGAATCTTCCTGCTCCAATTAGACCAAGAGCTAAGATTGGACCCAGAGGGACCCCCTTAGACACAGACACAGCAAGCACAGATTGGACCAACAGCAACTCGCTCAGACACAGGCACCTCTTACACCTATTGGAGGAAGAGATGGGCAGACGTCAAGGCAGAAGTACATACAACAACATAAAGAGCAATACGGCATCACCAGAACTTAGCCCTCCTCCAACAGCAAGACCTGAACATCACAATTTAGAAGAAACAGAAGAAAGCGACCTTAAGAATACCATTATGAAGATGCTAGAGGCTTTTCAAGAAAAAAATGAAAAATGAAATTGAGGAAAAGACAAACAAAAATTGGAAGAAGTCAATAAAGAAATTGAGACAAAGACAAAAAATTGGAAGAAATCAATAAATAAATAGAGGAAAAGACAAATAAAAAATTGGAAGAAATCAATAAACCCCTTAAAGAAAATCATGAAAAAGCAATTAAACAGGTGAGGGAAACAGTTCAAGACCTGAAAAGGGAAATAGAAACAATGAAGAAGACACAAACAGAGGGAATGCTGGAAATAGAAAATCTGAGTAAATGAACAGGAAACACAGATGCAAGCATAACCAACAGAATACAAGAGATGGAAGAGAGAATCTCTGGTGTAGAGGATACAATAGAGGAAATAGATTCATCAGTCAAAGAAAATACCAAAGCCAAAATGGTCATAACACAAAATGTCCAGGAAATCTGGGACACCATGAAAAGGCCAAATATAAGAATAATAGGGATAGAAGAAGGAGAAGAATACCCACTCAAAGGTACAGAAAATACATTCAATAAGATCATAGAAGAAAACTTTCCCAACTTAAAGAAGGAAATACCTATGAAGATACAAGAAGCCTATAGAATACCAAACAGACTAGACCCCCCCAAAAAAGTCCCCTCACCAAATAATAATTAAACAACTAAACCTACAGAATAAAGAAAGAATATTAAGAGCAGCAAAGGAAAAAGGCCAAGTGACTTACAAAGGCAAACCCATCAGAATAACACTCAATTTTTCAATGGAGACTTTGAAAGCCAGAAGGACCTGGACAGATGTAATGCAGACACTAAGAGATCATGGATGACAGCCTATACTAATATACCCACCAAAATTTTCAATCACCATAGACAGAGTGAACAAGACATTCCAAGACAAAACCAGATTTAAACAATACCTATCAACAAATCCAGCCCTACAGAAAGCACTAGAGGGAAAATTCCAACCTAAGGAAGTCAGATACACCCACAAAAACACAGGCAATAGATAAGTCCAGAGCAGTAAACCCCAAAGAAGAGAAATACACACACACTACCACCAAATGGTAACAGGAACTAAAAAACACTGGTCATTAATATCCCTTAATATCAATGGACTTAATTCCCCCATAAAAAGACACAGGCTAACAGAATGGATACGAAAGCAGGACCCATCTTCCTGCTGCATACAAGAAACACACCTTAATTTCAAAGATAGACACTACCTAAGAATAAAATGCTGGGAAAAGTCTTTCCAATCAAATGATCTTAAGAAGCAAGCTGGTGTAGCTATCCTAATATCCAACAAAATGGACTTCAAACTAAAATCAATCAAAAGAGATCAAGAAGGACATTACACACTCATCACAGGAAAGATCCATCAAGATGAAGTTTCAATTCTGAACATTTATTCCCCAAACACAAGGGCACCCACATATGTAAAAGAAACATTACTAAAGCTTAAATCACACATAAAGCCCCATACATTAATGGTGGGAGACTTCAACACCCCACTCTCACTAGTGGACAGATCTGCCAAATCGAAACTTAACAGAGAAATAAGGAGCTTAACTGATGTTATGACTCAAATGGACTTAATCGATATCTACAGAACATTCTACCCTAACAAAAAAGAATATACCTTCTTCTCAGCACCCCATGGAACCTTCTCTAAAATCGACCACATGCCTGGTCACAAAGCAAATCTCAACAGATACAAAAAAAAATTGAAAGAACCTCCTGTATTCTATCATACCACCATGGTTTAAAGTTAGATTTCAACAACAACAAAAATTACAGAAAGCCTACAATCTCATGGAAACTGAATAATGCTCAACTGAATCACCAATGGGTCAAGGAAGAAATAAAGAAAGAAATTGAAGACTTCCTAGAGATCAATGAAAACGAATATACTACATACCAAAACTCATGGGACAGTATGAAAGCAGTGCTAAAAGGAAAATTCATAGCACTAAATGCCCACATAAAGAAACTGGAGAAATCTCACACTAGTGACTTAACAGTACACCTGAACGCTCTAGAACAAGAAGCAGTCACCCAGGAAGAATAGACGCCAGTGTAGTATGAATCTTTTTTTTCTTTCATTTATCTTTACTAAGAAATTTTCTATTTACTCCGCATACTATCCACAGATCCCCCCTCCTCCCTTCTCCCAACCCCCAGCACTCTTTCCCAAGCCACCCTGCATCCTCATATCCCCCAAATCGAGGTCTCCCATGGGGAGTCAGCAGAGTCCAGCACACTGAGCCTAGGCAGGTCCAAGCCCCTTCCCACTGCACCAAGGCTGTGCAAGGCGTCACACCACAGGCACCAGGCTCCAGAAGCCTGCCCATAGACCAGGGACAGATTTTGATCCCCCTGCCTGGGTGCCCCCCAAACAGTTCGAGCCAAACAACTGTCTTCCGTATCCAGAGGGCCTAGTCCAGTCCTATGGGGGCTCCACAGCCACCAGTCCACAGTTCATGGGCTTCCACTAGTGTGGCTGGTCATCTCTGCACGTCCTCCCATCAAGATCTCCACGTCCCTCGCCTGCAGTATCTCTCCTCTCTCTCATCAATTGGATTCCCGGAACTCAGCCTGGTGCCTGGCCGTGGATCTCTGTATCTGCCTCCATCAGTCACTGGATAAAGGCTCTGTGATGACAGCTAGGTTATTTGCTAGGCTGGTAATTAGAGTAGACCAGTCCGGGCACCCTCTGGACCACTGCCAGCAGACCAAGGTGGGGTCAACCTTGTGGATTCCTCCCCAGCACCCTGCCTCTTCCTATTCCTATGATGTCCTCATCTATCATGGAATCTTCCTCCCTGCCCTCCCACTCTGTCCCTGTTCCAGCTTGACCCTCCCATTTCCCTATGTTCTTATCTCCCACTCCTCGCCCTCTGCCACACCCCGTACACCCAGTCCACTCATGTAGATCTCATCTACTTCTTCTTCACATGGTCATCGATGTGTCCTACCTAGGGTCTTTCTCTGTTAGCTAGCCTGTCTGGAGTTGTAGGTTGCAGTCTGGCCATCCCTTCCCTCACATCTAGTATCCACTTATGAGTGAGTACATACTATGTTTGTCCTTCTGAGTCTGGGTTACCTCACTCAGGATGGTATTTTCTAGGTCCACCCATTTGCCTGCAAATTTCATGATATCATTGTTTTTTACTGCTGAGTAGTACTCCATTGTGTATATGTGCAATATTTTCTTTATCCATTCTTCAGTTGAGGGGCATCTAGGTTGTTTCCACGTTCTTACTATTACAAATAATGCTGCTATGAACATAGTTGAGCATATGTCCTTGTGGTAAGATTGAGCATTCCTTGGGTATATGTCCAAGAGTGGTATAGCTGGATCTTGAGGAAGACTTATTCCCAATTTTCTAAGAAACCACCATACTGATTTCCAGAGTGGTTGTATAAGTTTGCATTCCCACCAACAGTGGAGGAGTATTCCCATTGCTCCACATCCTCTCCCACATAAGCTGTTTTCAGTGGTTTTGGTCTTAGCCATTCTGACAGGTGTAAGATGGTATCTCAGAGTTGTTTTGATTTGCATTTCCCTGATGACTAAGGATGCTGAGCAATTCCTTAAATGCCTTTCAGCCATTTGAGATTCTTCTGTTGAGAATTCTCTGTTAAGTTCTATAGCCCATTTTTAATTGGATTGTTCAGTATTTTGATGTCTATCTTTTTGAGTTCTTTATATATTTTGGAGATCAGCCCTCTGTCAGATGTGGGGTTGGTGAAGATCTTTTCCCATTCTGTAAACTGTCGTCTGGTCTTATTTTGGTTTTGTTTTGGTAACTAATTTAAAGAGAGATGGTCCCATAACCAACTTCCTGGTATTATGCCTTTTACAATCTTTCTGTCCTCTCTTCTTCAATGTTTCCTGAGGCATATCTGCATGAGCTGTGATGCAGATGTATCTCCTGGGCTCCCCACACTCCATCGATCTCTGCATTGTGTCTAGTTATAGTTTCCTCCAATGGCCTCTGTGGCGATTTGAAAGAAAATGCCCCCCAAAGGGAGTGGCACTATTAGGAGGTGTGGCTTTGTTGGAGTAGATGTGGTTTTATTGGAGGAAGTGTGTTACTGTGGAAGTGGGCTTTGGGGGTTCATATATACTCAAGATACCAGCCAGTGTGACAGACCACTTCCTGTTGCCTGCAAGATGTAGGACTCTCAGCTACTTCTCCAGCACCATGTCTGCCTGCACTCCACCATGTCCCACCATGATGATAATGGACTGAACCTCTGATTATGAAGGGGAACACTATGGAAGCATAACTTATCTACCTACATTTAAAAGGATGTCTCAGAGCACTACAAATGCCAAACATATGCCTGCTATAGAGTAGATCCACAAAATAGTCTTCACTATGACTGTTGGGACAATGCTACCAGAGGTAGCCACCTTCTGTGTAATGCTCGGTGATAGAGATGGGGCTTATAATGAGATCTCTGAAATGGAGAGACACATAACTGTAATACCAGTCTAAAAATGTTGCAAGTTATTGTTTCCAACCTCTGAAAGTAATTTTATTAGTTGGAGTCCTCTAGAGTAACAGAAATGTATATAATGAATCTTTCTCTCACTCTCATAAGTATATATATGGATTTAGTGGAAGACTTACAAGCTGCAGTCCAGCTACTTCAACAATGCCTGGCTATGAATGTAAAGTCCAAGAGTCCAGTAGTTGCTCAGTCCATGAGGCTGGATGTCTCAGATGTTCTCCAGTATATGCAAGGAATGGATTTGCTAGCAAGGTGAGGGCAAGCAGGCAAAGAGCAAAAGCTTCCTTCTTCCATGTCCTTATATAGGCTTCTAGCAGAAGGTATGGCCCAGATTAAAGATGAATCTTGCTGCCTCAAGATCTGGATCAAAGGGGTGTGTCTTCTTACCTCAAAGGTCTAAACTAGAAGTGGATTCACTCACTTCAAACCAAGTAAAAAAATCTCTCACAGTTGTGCCCTCCATTTCTGGATTGTAGTTCATTCCAGATGTAGTCAAGTTGACAGCCAATAATAGCCATCACAGTGATGGAATGGACTTTTGGCAGCAAAACTGTGCTGATGGGGTACAATGGGACCTTGAGTCTCTGCCTCCTATCCCAGAGCACTCAAGAGGTAGGACATGCCATAAAATGTTCTTGAGCTTCAATATTGAACTTTTTGTCTTGTTGAGGTTTGGGCTTAACAGTCCTTACTCTTTGTTTTATTTTCTTGTATCTGGTACAAGGCAACAGATTTACGTAGCCTGAAAAGAAACCAGAGTCTATTGTTTTCTCCCATTTGTAACAAAAAGATTTGTCCTAGCCTTCACTCACCACCAGGCTTTAGAAGCACATAATTTGATTTCCCAAGATGACAGTAGAACTTGCCTCAAGAATAGTTGTATTTTGAATCTCACTCAGCTGGTGTTTGGATATTAATTTGAACTCAGATGCTCCAATGAAAAAAGTGTTCTGGAGCTGCTGGGATTAACTGAATGCATTTTGTTTTTGAGAAGGACATTCATTTTGGAGGAGGCAGAAAGATTGCAAGGACCAGAGGGGATAGGGTTCATCAAAGAATCAAATGACTTCTAGACACAGCAGGACTGACACACATATGAACTCACCAAGTCTGGGGCATCATACATAGGGCCTGCACAGGTCAGCATCAGATAGGATCCTAGACATGAAAGGATAAGTGGATACAAGCCCTCATCCCTAAACCAGAAGCAATCATGTCTGACTGATAACCACTTGTAAATGGAAAACTAATTTTCTCCAACGAAGTCTCACTGGGAAAATAAACCATCCCTTTTTTATTCACCTATTTATTTTACATCCTGGCCTCAGCCTTCCTACTCCCAGACATCCTTCCCGCACAGTCCCTCTCCTCTATTCCCCCTCCTTTCCCTCACACCCCTCCTCTCCCATCTTTATGCAGGAAAGGGGAGGTCTCCTATAAGAATCAACAAAACATAGCTTGTCAACTTGCAGTAAGACTAAGCACTTCCCCATGTATTAAGGCTGGACAAGGTGACCCAGTATGAAGAGTAGGGTCCCAAAAGCTAGTAAAAGGGTCAGAGACAGCCTCTGATCCTGCTGAAACAAACCACTCTTAAAGGCCAGGCCCTATGCCAGCAGCAGATGACCAACACAAAATGAACTCAGTGGCATCTTTGGGGGTTCTTTGTGTCATAATGTTGTGTCAGATCATTTTTAACCTCACAGGTCCTTTGTATATATAATGCAGCTTCCAGCTTTATGTTTTTATGGGATTCCTGTGTGTGTGAATGTGTCTCTGCATTGGTATTTGATTTTTGTGCTTTTTCTTTGGCTCTTTTTCTTCTGTTTGCTTGCTTTGTCCTATTCTGACTTGTTGGTTTTTGTTTTATCTTTATCTTATTATTATTTCTTAGATGCCTATTTGCTTTCTAAGGAGAGAAAGAAAGGGCATGGATCCAGATAGGAGGGAAGTTGGGGAGGAATTGGGAGAAGTTGGGGGAGGGGAAACCACAATCAAAATATATTGTATTAAAAAAATCTGCTTGTAAGAAAAAAAATACAGTAAGATCATAAAACATAAAGTAAAATAAAATATTCCTAAGTCTCTTTCAACAAAATTAAATCTGGCTGGCCCACAACAGGTGGAAATCAAACTGAAGATCCATTCTCAAATCCCAATGTGAACTGGAACCAGCCAACAGAGCCATATTTTCATTGTCTGTTGACTATAAAGGTGCTTGTAATATTTTTTTCTACCCGTCAGGCAGTGGTGCCACATGTCTTTAATCCCAGCACTCGGGAGGCAGAGGCAGGCAGATCTCTTTGAGTTTGAGACCAGCCTGGTCTAAAGAGCATAGTTCCAGGACAGCCAGGAATACTGGGAATCAAATATGAGTTCTCTATAGAACAATACGTGTTCTTAACCTCTGACCCATCTCTCCAGCCCAAGGGTATATACTTTTTTAAATTTAAGTTTTTTGTCATATTATATATTCTTTCCCTTTTTACAATTTAAAAATCATTTAATATGCAAAGTGAAAAACAAGGGCTATAAAAGCATTTCACATTTTTTAAAACAAAATAACACCTTCTAAATTATTTAACAGAAGGCAGAAATCCACAATCTTTTATCTGAAACACCTAAATCCAGATGTTTCAGAATTATGAAATTTTCAGATTTTATAAAGGTAATTCAGTGCATATACCAGATTACATTAACCCTCAAAAGAGTTTGTGGCACCACCCCAATAATCAACACATTAATATTTATATAACAAAATAAATGAATATTCACACTAAATGGGATAAAGAGATTCAGTGTCAAGTCAGCATAGATCCAGAAACAAATGAATTTCGTTACCAAGCATAGGAAAACTTTGTTTTCAGAACTTCTTGGATTTTGAGACTATAATTACAGATAAAGGAATGCAGACCTTTTGAAACTTGTATGACAAGACACAAAAGATTGTTTAAACAAGTAACCCATTTTCACAAATGCAAAAACATACAACCTTCAAATACAGTATAAATTAACAGGCATCTCCTCTTTGGTATTATTAAATGTACACCTTAAATACACATACATATAGTACACAACACAAATCACTATGGTCAGTTGATATCAAAGGCACACATGCACAATCCCTTATATAAGAAAAGGACACTATTCCATGTGGTTAAAGATAGGATTCATCTAACTCCTTATGATGTCAGGTAAAGCACTTGCTGAGAGTAATACAAGGAGGCAGGTTAGTCTTCAGGAAGCACAGTTTTACTTGTGAGCAGTCTCTTCCACAGAAATGTGAGTAGATAACCTTTACTTAAAATGAACACTGGATTTGGCAAGGGTGGTGCACGCCTTTAATCTCAGCACTCAGGAGGCAGAGGCAGGCAGATCTCTGAGTTCAAGGCCAGCCTGGTCTACAAAGCAAGTTCTAGGACAGCCAGAGCTGTTACACAGAGAAACCCTGTCTTGGAAAAAGGATATTTTTCAGCAGTTAAACAAACAGTATTTTTTTGTCAATTTTAAAGGTAAGTAAGTCACTAATGATCTCCCTGGATAGCTGCAGTGTTAAAAATAGCTTCACTAATTTCTAATAAAATTCTATTTGTTCAGAGGTCACAGTCATTATAAAAACAATTAAGATTCATAGTTTCTCATCACAGCCATTTCTTCCACTGACTGGTATGCGAAGAATGGCTTCAGGGAACAAAGATGAATTTCAAATATGCACAGGAACAACTTTCACAGGCTTGAGGACAGTGAACAAACAGCAAGTCATTCTGTTAACCAACTCCAATCAAGACTCATCATACTACTGCTCTGTTCATTTGCTTCACGAGTAATAGTACTTAAATGGCCAAGACAGTTCAGATTGTCTTCTACCATTTGTGCCAAGGTCTCTCCATCTTGAGGAGTTACCACACGCGTCAGAGGATGTTCACAGTCTGCTAACATAGGGGGCATCCATGCTGATGCTGGAGGGGTTACCGTGCCTTCTAGACTGGATTCCACAGGGGAGAGGGCAGAACTATGTGTACAGGCAATTTTAAGGAGATGCCATATTTCTTTCTGCCTCTTTCCCTGCATAAACACGACAGTATTGTCAGCTTCTCTGTTACTGAGGGCCACTTCCACCTTGGGGAGTAGATCCATAATCTTCTGCTTACAGCCCAACAACTTGCTCAGGTGACCAAACAGTTCCTTGAGAACACGGTCCTGACTCTGCACAGTGTGCACGATGATCTTCACCATCTCTGTGCTGTCACTGTAGGTGTGATCTGTAGGTGTATGCTTGAACTGCTTATAGAGATCAATGGCACGCTGTTCCAGAGATTCCATCAAGTCTCCCTGGCGTCTTCCATAGGGGCTCTTCTGAAGCTCCATAATTTCAGTGTGCAAAGACATAATTTGATCCTCAAGGTATCCAATGACACCAACCTCAGCATAGTGAATGGCTATGGTGATATTTTCTTTTTTATTTAAATGTTATATGTTAATAATAAATAAAGTTGCCTAGGGGTCAGAGCTATTAGCAAGCCATAGCCAGAGTCTGTAGTGATGAGGCAGTTAGGCAGTTGGGTTTACAACCAATGAGAAGGCAGAACAGAATTCTATTTAAGGACAACCCCCCTTTTTGAGCTGGGAGACGTTGCTTCAGGGAGAGACTAGCTAACGGAAAGCGGTTAAGGCTCTTAGCTCTGACCTCTTTGGCTTTTCTCTTTACTTTGGCTTTGTGTGTTTCTTTTTTCTTATAAATACAGCTACATCTGGCGCCCAACGTGACAGGAATCCATTAACTGCGGGTCCGGTTTTCTGCCTGGGCGGCTGGCTCCCTAGCTCGGGCCCAGGCCGGACTGAAGGTAGGCCCAAGTGGTTAACAGTTAACAGTTCTCTCTTCCTCCCTCCACACTTTTATATATATATATAAAAAAATGGGTTTTCTGCGTGAATTGGAAGAAAATTGAGCTTTGTTTGAAGATTTAGGCAATGTGATAATGGAACAACTGTATGGGATGATTAATATTAGTGGTATTATTATTATTATGCAATTCGTAACTATGTTTTTACTCATTTTACAATTTAAAAAGTTAGTCAATTTAAGTGCCAGGATGACAGTTTTAGAAATTAACAGTGAAGTTGTTCCAAGATCGGATTGTACGGTTACAGAAAGGAAGCCTGTTTTTACACAGTCACCCTTGATTTGTTCGGTAACCACACAACAGATGCCTGATCAAATGACTACACAGAATATTTGGGCTCCAATTGACATGATGGATTTAAAAAGGTTTAAGGAGGCAATAGTATCTTATGGCATGCATTCCCCATATATAAAGCAAATGTTAAACTCTTGGTCAACATATAATAGGATTACACCACAGGACTGGCGGGAGCTGGCACAGGCTGTTTT
>CABHPR010109520.1:0-23939 GCA_902168415.1 Peromyscus melanophrys
ATATATACACACACAGGCATATAGACGGATGGATAGATAGAAGATGATAGATAGATGATAGATAGATAGCTAGATAGATGATAGATAGATAGATAGATAGATAGATAGATAGATAGACAGACAGATAGATAGATAGATAGATAGATAGATAGATAGATGATAGATAGATAGATGATAATTAGATGATAGATAGATAGATAGATAGATAGATAGATAGATAGATAGATAGATGATGATAGATAGATAGTAGATAGATGATAGATAGATAGATAGATTAGATTAGATTAGATTAGATTAGATTAGATTAGATTAGATTAGATTAGATAGACTCTAGAGCACTGTCTAAAAGTTCTTCCTGTAATGAAAGGAAGACTGGAAAAAAAAAAAAACATTGCTTAAGGATTTTGTGTCAAGTTCTGGCCACCAGGGGCCATGGTGACATCCCAGCCTGGGCTGCTGCCAAGGGCCAGGTCTGGGTCCATGGCCCTGCTGATGCCATGTGGTCTGTGTTGATCTCCCTAGCTCCTGTCACCACTGAAGGCCAAAAGGAGAGGGCTGCACAGAATTGGCTCTGACCCTCACTATCTACTACAGGCGGGGGAGCTGGCCCTGGGGTCATGAGAGCAGGAGACCTGGCCCTGGGGTCATGAGAGCAGGAGAGCTGGCCCTGTCCCTCCCCAGAGGCAGCACTCAGCACTCAGGTTAGCAGGCCCTGCACTTTGCCTGGTCAGCATAGTAGAACTGACCTTGTTGGTGGAGGTGCAGGTGAACTGGCCCTGCGGGCATGAGAATAGGAGAGATGAACCTGCCACTCCTCCTCTACCATATATGATGGCATGGGTGAGGGAAAAGATGCCCACTCCCACCCTCTGCCTCCCCCCATGGCAGGCCAGAGAACTGGTCCCACCCCTCACCATCTGTAGCACTCAGAAGAATGGGCCCTGCACTTTGCCCGGGCAGCACAGTAGAGCTGGCCCTGGTGGTGCGGGTGCAGGTGAACCCCCCTCTCAAGGGCATGAGAACAGAACTGCCCCCCTTTGCTGCTTACTGCATAGGGTGAGCTAGCTGGGGCAACCCTGGAGAGCTTGCCCTGGAGGTGAGGATGAGGGAGAGCTGGCAGTCTGACCAGCCCAGTACCACCCAGGCCCAGAACCAGGGCTATGAGTTGGCCCACACAATATCCACCTCATTTATGAACTGCTGGAGCCAATAAAAGGTCTGATCCTGTAGATTCAAAACTGTGGGATCTCCAGGACACAGGGCAACAACAGGATGTCCAAGAGGAGTCCAGTTAGGACCCAGTATTGATGGTGTACCAGAAGCAGAGGCGTCAAGCCAGGCCAATGACTCATTGAAACGAACACTTCCAAGTAAAGATGTATGAACTAAAGGGTAAACTGTGTGACTCACTGGGCCACACTACAGCTTCCACCACAAGAATTTTTTTTTCATTTTTTTCCTTTCTTTTAAATTTTATTTTATTTTATTTTGGGGGGAGGTCACAAGGGCAGAAGGCAGATATGAAGGCATGGAGAGATGAAAGGGACCCGGATGCATGATGTGAAATCCATGAATCAATAAAAAGTTTTTAAAAAGCCATTGGCTCTTCAGGCAGTATCCAATAAACATCTTACTAAGTTTTCGCCATACTCTCACAGCTTTGACAAATGGTGTACAGAACAATATTTAAAATGAAATTAATGCATGGTCTACTCAATGAAATCATTCCTCAAGTAGACACTAATTGGATGCAGTGTGGTGTTATTTGAGTGTAGATGGTGTACTTTAACCATATATAATGCCATCGAAGGAAATTCTATCAGTGGACTCCATTCTAGACTTTCCAATCAGGGTATAATCAATCAATCAATCAATCAATAACAAATTTACCATTACGACTGCTGGGCAAAAGTATGATATGGACCCTTTCTCCGTTTTCCCTTTTTCCCTTGCAGATGAAGGGAAAGGGAATCTGAGAATGAAAGCCAACACCAAGTCTTAACAGGAATGCCTTGTCTAGACACAAGCAGGTATGTTTATCAGGAGAGCTACCAGAGCGCCATCTTGGGTACCCTGGAAACTAGTGTAGGAAAGAACAGGCTGAACTGTCTTCTGTAGTCAAAATATTTTCAGCTTAGCTTTGGACTTTCCTACTGCAACGGTTTGGGTATAACTTGTCCCCCACAAACCCTGCTTTGGAGTTTAGTGCCTGTGGTGCCATGTTGAGAGGTGAGGCAGCCTGTGATTGGGCCTTTGGGGGGCAGGATTTGTGCTTTTCTAACAGGAATGAGTTCTTGTGTCAGAAGGAGCCTGGGGAGAAAGCTCTTCTCTATGCTCCCTTCCTGCCCTGTGACCTCCTCTCTTCTCCCTCCTCCTCTTCCCATTTCTCTTCCTCCTGCTCATCCACCTCCCCTTTTCCTCCTCTCCCCTGGCCTCTTTCCTCCTCTACCTTGAATTCTCTTCCCACCCTTGCCTTTCCACAAGAAGATTATCTCTAAAAACTAAGGAAAAGCCAGTACTTTGCTCTTGACCCTGAAACCAAAAGAAACCTCCTTTTTAAAAATTATAGAAACAGAGGAAGAGTGGATGGCGATAGGGTGGGGGAGGGACTGGGAGGGGAGGAGAGAGGGGAAACTGGTCAGGATGTAAAATTAAACTAGTTAATTAATTAATTAATTAAAATTATTACCCAGCCTCAGGTATTTTGTCTTAACAACAGAAAGTGAATAAGACACCTCCTATTCCACATCTGAAAATCAGACAGGGAAAAAAATGTCAAAGTACATACTGAAATATATGAACCTAACTATTTCTGAGAACAGTAGCACATACAAATTCCCAAAGGAAAAAGACTTTTAGAAGAAAGCAAGGCAGTGTGCTACTTCCCCAGGATAAGATAAATCCCTCCAAAGTTGGGATTCTTCACCAATATAGCCTCATACACCAGCATTAAATACAATTCTTCCTCTAAACGTGAGGACTTCTGAATAATCTTCTCGGCAGATTATAGCTTGCTTACATTAGGTAAACTGAACCCATCTCCGACTGCACACACAATAAAGGCCAGGAAATAGAAGTTTGCATCAAATTATGACGGGCCAGTGGCGCAATGGATAACTCGTCTGACTACGGATCAGAAGATTCTAGGCTCTTACACTTTCATCTGCTTAGATGTCTCTTGATAGTTCAAGTCCTCTGAGATGCCCACAGGCCACGAACCAGGCAGACAATTAATACTCAGCCTATTGCTTTTTGCTCATAAATCTTTCTGGCATCTAAAGAGAGGTCACATACATTCTTTGTATTCATCTGCTCAATAATTATGAAATAAGCACCATACACCTTACACCTTATTACAAACAATTTGTCTTATGTTTAAATCAGAAATACTCAAATCATCACTATTAGAAAATATTGACCAGAACAGACTATCATCACTGCCTTTAGTATGACATGTCTTATTTGTTCATGAGACGTCAACTAACCTAGACCAATGCTCCCGGCACTGGGGCACACACCTCTTGGCTGTGTCTTTTTGTACTCTGCCTACCCCGTTACTATAGTTCTGACTCCGCCTTTGCAATGGGTTAGAAAAACAGGGAAAATTACAGGAAAGTGGGAAATAAAAGGAACCCCTCACCTGGCAGTCTATCTGAAGCCTCTCTCCATGTGAAGAATCAAGAATTCTAATACAATTTACAACATCTGCCTAAGGCCTTTCCCTTTCCAGCAGTGTTTTAGGACTCTCATCAGAAACCCCACTTACAGTAAGACATGTCCTCCCACACCTTGTACAAACCTAGATGCAGGACAGAATTTCAATTAAGAGTGAGGTGGAACGTATTCAAGTAAGACAATGTCAACTTCTGACCTCTAAATACTTACATGCACATGTGTACACACACACACACACACAGAGAGAGAGAGAGAGAGAGAGAGAGAGAGAGAGAGAGGATCATATGAACATGCACACACATAAAGAATGTATTTCATTAAACAGCAACTCTCTTTAAAAAGCCCACACCCATGCATTCATGTGTACTTTATTTTTCCCTGAGATTCTTCTAATTTTAATACATTCCAGTTGTACTTCATTTCTGCACCAAAGCCAAGGACACAATTTTACCTGAGTTGGGTCCCTAAAAAATTAAGAGCACTTCCCACTGCTGGGAGCAACACATGGGGCTGTGCAACCATCCCTGGCTGCTGGCACACTTACTTGTAGGATGACTCCACATTCACATGCCTATGACGGCAATGTGAAAGACTGCATTCAAGGAGGACCTATGAGGCTGCAGAGACGGCTCAGGAGTTAAAAGCATGCACTGCTCTTGCAGAGGACCTATGTTCAACTCCCAGCACTCACTGGCAGTTCAAAACTGCCTGTTTTTCAGCAACAAGGGATCCAGCTCCTTCTTTGGGTCTCCATGAGCACCTGCAATAATATGTGCATATCCCCACACAGGTATATATGCGTACACATAATTTTTGAAATAATAATTTAAAAACGTTTAAAAAAAAAACTATGCCTTCTAGAGACCACAAAGTTTCCATGTGATACAAATAAGGTTAATCTACCTCCCACAGTGTAACTGCCTTTCTTCAAACCCCATAGACACTGGCAGGCTGCTTACCAAATATAACCTCCAACAGATGCACAGCGGGTCTTTGCATCTGTACTCTATACATTTACACGGGCTGCTTTTCCATCTGCAGGACATAACATATGTCAGTTGATTGGCTTACAGTAGGTTTGGAGAAGAGTCAGCCAGAGTTGGCAGGAACCTCAAGTATACTCATTGCTTCCTTTCCCCCACCCCCTCCCCACCCCCTTTGCTCTGAGGCTTTGGTCCTTGCTCTTTTTAATTCTGTCTGCAAAATCAATCATTTAAATTCAAGTGGTCATTCCTGGCTAACAACACTGAAATTCTGTGAACATATAACTTGTTCACAGGCCAAACCTCTTAGACGTCAGTAATAACCTCAGCTAACAGGCTTCTCTCTAATTGAAATTCTATCCTGCATCTGACAGGATGAAAGTGGAGCTTGTATCATGTGATGGGCACCAAGCAGAGTGAAAGTCAACCTGAAAATGGACAAAGAATTTTCCAGGAGCATGTACACGATTCCAGGAGCTCCATGTGAAATACGAATGTGAGATTCCTTTTCCAAAGGCATCTGGGGGCCAGGGAGATGGCACAGTGGTGTGAAGGCGCTAGCCACACAGGACCTCAGTTCAACACTCGGGGTCCACATAAAAACCCAGGTGTGGTGGCACTCCTCTGCAATCCCAGTATGCCGGTAATGAGATGGGAGACACAGGCAGGAAAAAGGCCAGAAGTTCCTAAACCAGCTAACCTGGAGTGCACAGCACAACAGGAAGAGGAGGAGGAAGAGGAGGAAGAAAGATCCTGTCTCAACAAGAAAGAAGGCAAGAATCAGCTCTCCAAATCTGTCTTCTGATCTCCACATGTGTTCTATGGCATGATGATGATGATGACGATGATGATGATATGTATGTGTGTGTGTGTGTGTGTGTGTGTGTGTGTGTGTGTGTGTGTGTGTGCATGTATACATGAGCACAGGCACACACACACACACACACACACCTTTTTTTCAAAAATTTAAATGCATTCAGAATTTCGACGCAGTGACATCAGATGAACCACACCAAAGACACCTTCTTGTAACTAGACCCTATGTGACTTTCACATTTATCCATGAATAAAGCCCTGAATCTTTAAAGGAAACATGAGAAATGTGTACTCACACACTGAACGTGTGCACACAGATAAAGGGGGAAAAACACATTGTATTGCAGAGTGACTGTTTGACAAGCTACTAGTGGTATTTTCTTCACAGTTGCTACCTTTGTCAAACAGTTTCTCTTTAGAATTTACAGAGATAGCCGGGCGGGGGTGGTGCACGCCTTTAATCCCAGCACTCGGGAGGCAGAGGCGGGAGGCTCTCTGTGAGTTCAAGGCCAGCCTGGACTACCAAGTGAGTTCCAGGAAAGGCGCAAAGCTACACAGAGAAACCCTGTCTCGAATAACCAAAAAAAAAAAAAAAAAAAAAAAAAAAAGAATTTACAGAGACTAGACTCGGAAATCAGACTTGCAAGCTCCACTCATTATTATGGCATAAAACTTAATTGGGGTTCAAAATGTAGTTGCCTACCAATGCTGTTGACTTTAGATATTAAAGTGCACCAAGTGGCATTTAAAAGTGATAAATCTGGGACTAGATTTAGTCAACCCAAAATCTAAAACTTAGCCATGAACTCTTGCCTCTAACAAAATCTGTGGGTGCTAGACTCCAGGAGTACTTTCATCACAATGTAACACATGATTATAAGTTTTTATTCCACATCTGGAGAAACAAAGGCTGGTGTTATCCTATGACCCACGATACTAGCTAGATCTTATCAGACACTATGTCCTCAAGCAAACATCTCTAAAAGGCACCACTCTTCATGCATTGAAGAAAGTAAAAAATAGATTCCCAAAAAGCCAAGCTGGAACTTGCATGATTGAACACCACCAAGAATTATTCTGGATTTTGGGAGGGGGCATTGAGATGGGGTCTTTCTACATAACACTGGCCATCCTAGAACTCATTATATAGACCAGGTCAACCTCAAACTCACAGAGATCCACCTGCCTTTACCTCTCTAGTGACAGGGTTAATGGTGTGCACTACCATGCCCAGCGTTTTTTAACGCAAGAAATGGTTTTGTGGCTCGTGGGCTTGATTTTTCTTGGTTTCAGCTTATCCCCTGACCATTTCTCCAACAATCATCAATCCATTCCAAACCAAGTGTGTTATGCAGGAGACAGACCATGTTAGGTTTTTTAAAAGTGTTCTAGACAGCAGAAACTAGATAACAGTGGTCATAATTAACTGTGCATGCCACAAAAGTTAGGGTCAGAGCCTAGACTCTAACTCTAAAAAGATAGCTCAGTCACTGCCCCTTCAATAGGACACCTAAAGAAACAGCTAATACTAAAGCAGAAAAAGACTCAGCGTGGTCACATTGGTAAAAGAGATGAAGAGGTTGGGGGACCATCCCCAAGTCCATTTTCTGGGCACTGACATAAGGTTTAGGTTGAAATAGAAAAGACGAGGTATACATAACTAAGCAGTCCTGGTCAAGGGACCGTCCCACGCATCATCAATTCTGCTCCAGTCTCTCCCATCAAGTGGTCTGACAAATGGTCAAAACTATTTCTAGGAGACAAGCTCCCACTTTGGCTGGCATCAGGCTTCAGCCTTTTCCAGCTTGAGTCTCCGGGGGAAATTTCTGCTTCTTAGGGACCACTGTTTTGAAGGAAGGGCACAGTATCCCTTTATGATACCTTGGTTACTGCTAGGACACACGACAGCTACAGTCAGGATATCACACTCATTTACATAGTAAATGTAACTTTCCAAAGGCTTTGTGATAATCTGACTTTATGTTATCTACAGATATAAAAAGAGGTATGAAGGAGAATTCCTGGAAAGAAGCTGTAACTACAAAGGCTGATTCGCTGATGAGGAATTCAATGATATAGAGAGACTGGAATGTTGCAAGTCCAGAGTGAAACCATCTTGAGTCATCTTTATCCTTGATAGCCATTGATTGTCCTCCTCTGTGTGTGACCTAGCATCTTTGGAACATAGGTAAACCCTTCAGAATATGCAATCAGGTCCCCAGTTTCTACCAACCAAAAGGCTAAGAATGCCACCAGACATCATCTGAGGCTACCAGCTAGGCATTTCTCCACTTCTCTGCAACCTACCTACCTAGTGTTTCTACCGATGGACTTGAAAAGTCTCTTGATTTATGGTTTTCTTTGTTCTGCTTCTATAAAAACTTCATGAAACTGTCACCACGTTTGAATGAAGGATCTGAAGTGACCTGAATCTCTGTTCCTGGGCCATGGCCACTCATATTTTGCTCCAGAATAAGCTATTGCATCCACTTCAAGATGAGAGTTACAGTTTTACATCAGTGGGAGGGAGGTACATGGGAAACTGTACTGGAAACTAGAAAGCCTCTTATTCCTGGAGTCTATTTATAGTGATTTTAATTATTTCCTTAATCACCATGAATAATTATAGAAATGGTAAATTGCTTAATTTAGTTTACATAACATATGTGTGTGTATGTATATGTGTATATATATGTGTGTATATATATGTATGTATATATGTATATATATATATACATACACACACATATATATTTGATGTCAGATGATCTCCCTCATAAACTAAAAATGCGCGCGCGCACACACACACACACACACACACACACACACACACACACACACACTGGAATGGCCAGGTGCTAAACAGCATTTTCTTTGTTTTATATCACCTACCATCTCCTCACCTCATTGTACCACCAGTGGTGTGATGTCACGATTCCTTTCTGAACATCTCCTCCTGATATCTAAGCTTATATGGCCCACTTTCTTCCCTAGTTCCCTTTGGGGTGTGCAACAGCTACCAGTCCTTATTTATAGCTTCCTTTCCACTTTCCGCTGTGTTTGGCGTGGTCCCTATCATCTTTGATGTGGAATATTACCAAACTTTCTTGATTCTTTTTGCCTCCCTCCATCCTTGCAGAACAGTCCGCACAGCATAACTGTTTAATCTTTCCACAGCATCTCTTTGATTTTGTTCTGGTCCTAATCAAATAGTCTGTATTAATAAAGCTCAAATTTGTGAGTCTGTCATTTGGTATGGTTCCAAAATGTGCTTTCCAAACCTGGTTAGCGGCTGCTCTCCTGCTGTGGCTAACTGTCATATAGTGTTAATGGGAGTAATCTGCAAATGTAATTTCATTACT
Organism: Peromyscus melanophrys; assembly: GCA_902168415.1. Lineage (NCBI taxonomy): Eukaryota > Metazoa > Chordata > Mammalia > Rodentia > Cricetidae > Peromyscus > Peromyscus melanophrys. Next base: position 8,837 of record CABHPR010109520.1, read on the forward strand.
GCTGGAAAAGAGAAATTTAGTCCTCTCTCTGACAGAGGAAAATATGAACTTAGAAATTTGATTTCCTTATGAAGGAAACAGGCTTTTGTTAGAAGAAAATTATAAAGCTAATCTCTGACCTCAAAGTACCTGTCAGCAGACACATCTGAAATGTCTTAGTCACTGCAAATAGGAAAGTTCAGTGAGTACCTTCCTGCACCAGAATGTACTGACCCATGAAGCCAGTGTGACAGTATCCAGAAATTCTGACCCTCATCCTGTTCTGCTGTCCATCCCTAATAGTATGCTCTTGCGTGAAGAGTTTCTACCAGCTAAGGATTCACTTGGAATTGAATAATCTTACTCTGTCCTTGTTTTTAACCTATTCAAGTGATAAGTACTTACGTTTTTAAAGACCTTAGAGTTTATATAATCCCTTTTACATAACTATGAAAAGTCATTAAATATTCTATCCAAATCTTCCCATCATTTAGGACCTTGCTTGGTTCCCTTCCATAAAGCCTCTCCTGATAGTTCCTTGCTATAGGAGAGCCTTGGAATGTGTAATCAATAGACAGACTCTATCCCACATCCATTATAACCACCCTTGCTTAGGAAAGATCACCTCTGGGATAATACCCAAAGAACAATTTGTTTCTTTATGGGGGGGGAAGGGCAAGGGAGAGAGAGAGAGAGAGAGAGAGAGGAGGGAGGGGGAGGGGGAGGGAGAGAGAGAGAAAAGAATTTCTCTAAGGCAAAAAGAGAAAAAAGCCAGTCCCAAAGGCACCACCATTCTCTTTTTTAGCCTTGATTTTAGAAAACTTGCCATTGTAATTCTTTCCCCGTTCTTGGAAATATATGCAAATCTTTTTTAAGTCTACCTAAGCATCTTGCCAGCTTTTCAAGCCTGGAATGTCTTTCTCAGGGACCCTAGAGCCATCCCTTTGAAATGTAACTATCAAAAAAAAAAAAAGGTAATGTCCCAGTCTTCCAGTACTGTGGGAAGATAGGAGCCTAACTCTTTCCAGTGTCTGGATCCAGATTACAAACCTACTCCTATCATAAAGATAGAGAGTATTGTTTTCCTTTGAATAAAAGCAAATGTGGATAGGGATGCTGATCAATAGTTGATTCAAAATAAACTATGTTTACAAAACGTGCTGTCAAGGCCTCTTAGTTCTCTGATCAGGTCTGCCTTATTTGCATGATTAATTTGCATGGCTCCTATTGGTATGGCAGAGACTGTACCACTGGAAATCATATGCACAGAACTCATGCTAACCTCCCAGAACTGTTCACTACTGTATGCACAGTGTGCCTTCATGTGGTATCAATTGTATGCGGGTAACTGCATGTAAAAGAACTTCTCAACATAGAAAGACCCACTCCTTGGTCCATTCGCCTGTTATTTTAGGCAGGGCACTGATTATTCTTAGCTATGGAGCATATATTCAATTCCTAGGGTTAGATACTGCTTATCACATCAAGGCACAGGACAAAATGAAAACAGTATTGATGATGAACAGGATGCCACAAAACTCATGATACAAAAGCTTCATGAGAATTTGTTTGGAGGGTTTTTTTTTTTCTGTCCTCTCTTTTTTTAAGGATTTCTTTTTTAAAACTACTGTTTTATTTTTCTTAAGTTTGGGAGGGAAAAATTATCATTTTTACCACTAGTCAATTGAGAGATTTATCCAAGGTTGATGGCAGGTTCATATTTCCACAATACTACATACAGCATGTGCCTAATATTCCCAAGAGGCCAGGAGCAAACTAGGTCTGCTAGCTTTGAGTATGCATGTATTTTATTTACAAGGCACTTACTCCCTTTCATTTTTAATCATCAAGATAAAGGAGATCTTGTCCATCCTGATTAGGTAAATATTTATTACATGTATTAAAATCTCACCAGGTTCTTGAATATCAGCCATTCATTATCTTTTCAACAAATGTACTATAAGCAATTATTAGGTACTCAATACCGTGCTAGACTGTGAGCAATATAAATATGAATAAAATATCAATCCCCCATTCATATAACTCATCATCTATAAGGGAAAGATAATGCATAAATAAATAAATGTATCAAACTCAAGATAGAATATTCCATCATTTGTCACACGGGCTATTATTTGGAAAGAGCAATTGGTGTGGGAGATCATGAGAAATCAATCCAAGTTATTAACTCCTAATTCCTATTCATTTGACCTCATGCAAGTTAGACAATGTGGCAAGTGAGTAGCTGACTTCTCTGTCAAGTGTATGGTTTCTTTCCTCTGGACTGTACAGAACAATCAGATACTAACAAAATGGATAGGTAAACATGGAGCACTACAAATGTAAAGTCCAAGTACCAGCTCAGTACCCCACATGGACACTAACAATGTTGCTTCATCTATGCTCAGACTTAGCCCTCTTTACCACATTTTATTAAACATCATTAAGTACGTCATTTGTAAAGAGATATGAATAAAACACAGTGATAATACAGCATACAGTATCAACCTGGCTTCAGAAAAGGAATGTGCTCAGTAGCTTTAATCCTTCCCCATTCTCTCCACTTCTGATTGTACATGAACCCTTCCATTCCTTCTCTTACAGCTTACCATAAGTTTACCATTAAGTTTAATGGAACTTACCAGTTCTATTAAAAGTATGTGTCTGCTATGTTAGCCTTAACACAAGGGCAAAAATACTGTGTGGACCCACACATTTCTGACCCTCTTTGGTAAAGTTTTATGTTGTTATTATTCATGCTAAATACATCACAAACTTTATTCATTTTTGTACCTTACAGTCTCATTTCTAATCTTAAGGAGAATACTTACAACAGCTTAGATTTAAGATTGTACTTTGCCATAGAATTTTATGGAAATCCTTTATCAATTTAAGAAAATTCATTTCTGCCTGTGCTTTCTAGACGTTTTAATTATATTGAGGTTTTCAGATGTTTTCTTGATCTATGAGGTAATGTACTTCTCTCTGGTGATTGGTTAGTGTGCTGAATCGTGTCAGTGGATAGTCTAATGATGAACTGGAATCACCTTTGTGAAATGACCGTCACAATATGTCTTTTAAAGAATAAGGGTAAAACACTCAAATCTGCTTAGGATTTTGTATTTTATTTCCAGTATTGGGTTAGTATGCAAATGTCCCTCATTATGTAACCAATACAGTATTAGCTGGTACTGGTTTTTCCAACTTCACATAGCGAACTGGGGAGGTTTTTCCTTAACCTTTCTCATCCCACTGCCGTGAAAATACGTTTACATACCCGAGAAGGGTGGTGTACTGCAAAGGTGCCTGTAGTACATTTTGCTTTGAGTAAAAACCGATTCTATGTAATACTTTAACATCAAGCATCTATGGGTAAGTCCTGTTTTCCTGGGAATTTTTCCATTTCATCTGAATTACATTTTTATCAGCACAGATTATACTTTGAGCCTCTCTTCTTCCCTGCCATAAGCATCATGGGGGATACATTTCCCTCTAAATATATCCCTCAAGTTTGTGTTAGAGTTCCACTATTTCCCCACTTAGGTTTTTTTGTTTGGTTTTGGTTTGGTTTCAAGTATAATTGCTCATGAGCCAGAAGATATATAAATGTGGTTTTTCAAAGAGGATCCAAATAATGAGACAATTTCACTTATCACTGCAACACCTTCCTAAAATGCCTGTAAAATGCTAGTTCATTGAAAGTCATCAGCTTAGCAACAGTTCATTTTTGATAATTCCCCATGCATCATTGATAAAAGCATGTTACAACCTGCTGAGGGTTAATCTTGACCATCAACTGGATCGGACTGAGAAACACCTGGCTGATTAGTGGAGCGCCACCTCTAAGCATGTCTGTGATGGATCCTCCAGAGATGATCATGTCCTGGATCTCTGGTCTATTGGATAGATTCATAAGGTGACAGCAGCATTGGTGGGGGAGGGGCGTGGAAGTAGGTCACTGGAAACATGTCTTTGTGGGTTATCTCTTGCCGTGACCTTTCTACTCTGCCTCCTGGCTGCCATGATGAAAACTGCTCTGTTCCACCACACTCCTTCTGCCACGGCAGTCTAAAATATCTGAAACCTAAACCAGAATAGATATTTTCTCAAGTTGTTTCCATGAAGTATTGGGTTGTAATGACAAAATGGACTGATACAAACCCCTTGATTAATTAAATTAGCAATTTGTTTTTACAAATGTTGACATAGCAGTGCCAGCTTTATTTAGCTATGTTAATGAATATATATTTTTATTTTGTTGTTTGTGACAGGGATTCACTACACTAGGCCAGACTTGGCTCAAATGTGGCTTTCTCCTGCCTCAGATCCCCAAGTGTTGAGATTACAGGCCTATGCCACCATATCTAGATTTAAAAAGAAAATTCTTTTAGTTTCACTATAATCTGTAGAAATGTACATTTCTTTACTAACGTTGTACTTGGTGCTTATAAGGTATATTAGATATGGATACTGGTATCTTCCATAAGTTCTAGAATGATGGTTCTCAACTTCTGGGTTGTGACCACTTTGGGGGGGGGGTCACATATCAGATATTTACATTATGATTTATAACAGTAGCAAAATTACAGTTCTGAAGTAGCAACAAAAATAATTTTATGGTTGGGGGTCATCACTACATGAAACTGTATTAGAGAGTCGCAGCATTAGGAAGGTTGAGAACCACTGTTCTAGAAGATTCTTTGTTACTTTCTTTCTTCTGGACTTCAAATTAGAATATTTTTAACCTGCTGTACCATCTTGTGTATTAACTTTTTTCCCCAAAATATTTTTTATTTCTGATTCTGTGGAAAATTCTAAGCAGCATTGTCAAAAGCCTTTCAGAGATACTAATCCTCTACCTGGTCATATTTGGCCTAACCAACTTAATAATCCTAATTGTATTTTTCATTTTAGGTGATACTGTCTACTCAATTTTTGAATTCTTTTGTTCCTTCAGCACATTTATAGTCGTAATAAATAAATGGGAGAATCATGTATATTTAACACAACTAATTTATAGTCAGCGTCTTGTGATCTCTGTGTCTGTAATGGAAAGGGCTTTCTCTGCGGTCCTCCCCTTTTGTCAATGTCACTCACAATGGCTCACTTTATTTGTGTGTTATGAGAACTTATCTTCTTCGGAGATGTATTAGAATTTTTGGAAGACTGGGCATAAAGTTCAGTATGAGTCTGAGTTTGCTTCTGCCAGGTCCCTTGAGGTATTACAGAGATAGGACAACTTTAAATTAGATTTTCTGCTGAGGTTTAAGAGGCTACGCAGATAATATAAATTCTGACCCAAAGTCCACATAAGGATAGGATCCTGCTTAGAAAATTTCCAGGTGCATTCTGTTCTTGGGAGTTTGGGGGGGTTGGGTGTGTGGGTGTGATCCTCTGTGCTACCCAGAGCCAAGGCTAAGCTAGTCAAGTTTTCTGACTCCTCCCTGCCATAGGGGCTAGCATTCTCCCCATTCAACAAGCAAGATGATCAAACCTTAAGGACTGCCTGCTTCTTGTAAAGATCTCTGTATTTTCTTTTGAGGCAATGCTATTTATTATTCAGTAGACTCCATGACAGGCAATGGTGATTGTTGCCCCTCTCTCAGAATTCATTGCAGAGCTGATCAGAATTCTTTACACAATTCTTTGACCAACATTAGAAATAGTTACAAACTATTTATATTAAAGAATAAAAATAAAGTCAAGAGCTCAAATGAAGGAAATTCTTTGTCTTGGATCTCCAGAGATGCTTTTGATTGACTGGGGTTCTGAACGGTTCTGCTTTCCCTTAAGACAGTACTCAAGTCTTAATCCACAGATGGCATCGGCACTCAGTGTGTAGGCCTGTAGGCTCTTTATGCTGAACCTACTAGGTATAGTTTATAGCTATAACTACTGGCATCAGCACTCACCAAGTAGGCTCTTTCCATCATACCTGCTAGTACAATAGGAATGTGGAACTCGCCTTACTGTCCTAGCAATTAACACTGGCTCTGATTTTTTTTTCAAATGATTGCAGGTTGTCCTCTATGGGAACCAGATTGCCACACATGGTGTTGTCCACATCATTGGAGTCCTGACACAAATACGTGCCTCCATCCAAGATTTTCTCAAAGCAGAAGATGAAGGTCTCTGTCTGAGTTGGGGTTTCTATTGCTGTGATGAAATACCATGACCAAAAGGCAGGTTGTGGAGGAAAGGATTTGTTTGGCTCATGTGGAAGGTCTTTTAGCTGTGTTAGTGAATATATCTTTTATTTTGTTGTTTGTGACAGGGATTCACTATGTTAGGCCAGACTTGGCTCAAATGTGGCTTTCTCCTGCCTCAGATCCCCAAGTGTCAAGATTACAGACCTATGCCACCATATCCAGGTTTAAAAATATAATTCTCTTTATTTTCTTCAGCATTGCTATTCATCACTGAAGGAAGTCAGGACAAGAACTCAAATGGGACAGGATCCTGGAGGCAGGAGCTGATGCAGAGGCCATGGAGGAATGCTGCTCATCAGCTTGCTTCCCATGGCTTGCTCAGCCTGCTTTCTTATAGAACCCAGGACCAGCAACCCAGAGAGGGCACCACCAAGTTTGGGCTGGACCCTCACCCATTGATCACCTTACAACTGGATCTCATTGAGGTATTTCCCCAACTGAGGCTCCTTCCTCTCTGGTGACTCTAGCTTGTGTCGAGTTGACACACAAAACCAGGCAGTACAGTCTCCTATGTTGTCTTCCGACTAGCAGACCTTTTTGCTGAAGATACTGAATACCTGAATCATAGAACATAGAGAAATCAAGTTGGTACCAACCTGGAAGCTTTATTCCCGCTGGCTAGCTTTCATACAAAATTCATGCAAGGGAGAAGAGTAATATAGTCTTACCAAGTATGAACTCTGCAAACTGCAATAGTGATGGACCTGGCAAGATAGTCTCACTGATGCAATGGTGGCACAAATGTTATGGGCACAACCAACCACTGTTTCGCTATTGAGTGGATTTAAGGACCATTCCACCATGATGCCTTTAATTGGCCTCCCCCCACAAAAAAATCTGTGACTACCTAGGTCATAGACCCTAGGGAAGAATCCAATACTACTATTCTACACAATGGACATTTCTATCTTTCACCCTCAGCTGGTCTTTCAAAGTTCAAACCCCAGGCTTTAACTACAAATAAATTGCTACATATTCCAGCAAATCCTGTTGCTGGGTTATTGTGAATTTGACATCTCTTTATATATGTCCTTTTTTAAAAAAAATCCCTTAACAGATGGACTATGTATTTTAAAATATTTTATCCATCACTTTAATTACTTTTAATTCGCTGTATTTCTGGAAACAAAAACATTTTTTAAAATAGTAATTATACGAAGTAATTCTAAATAAATGAGTGACAGCCACTTTCTTCCTGAGTTCCTAAGTGCTTATCTAATTGACAGAGGTCTGGCTTTTCATTTAAGTGAAAATGTAAGATAGTAAGAACTGTGTTCACCCAAAATCATTATTTGTAATAAAAGGTGGCACATCTTGGAAGTCTCAGAGAACCTAGACCAAAGATGGGCAGCTCTTTGGAGAAAGGAACATAGATATGCATTTTTTTTCTCTTTGTGCTGTCTTATTACAGAAAGATTCTGACCAAAGCACAGCTTCAATTTACTTTCTTGGTTTCCTCACTACAAATTCATGGCCCAGTTCAAAGCTAAATCCCTTACTAAGTATATTCAATTCCAGTTGGAGAAAAGAGAAAAATTAGAGTAAGAGGAAAATGGCATCCGCTGTGATAACACTCAGAGGGGTGGCATGTTTGCATGTACTTATTACTTCATTAATAGTCACTTAGCACTGGCTATGTGTGATTGTTCTGGGCACCTGGAGCTATGACTAAACGAAGTCATATAATGGAACACGAAAGCTTTAGTGAGGTAGGGGATGGAAGGAATGGGTAGAAGGAATACAAGGAGGGATAACTAACACTAAAGACATTTGGAAAAGCCATACCCAAACCCACCTCTATGGAAGCTTCCTAAAAAATATACAGTCAACATAGGCTATCAAAAAAAAAGCCTAGTGTCAGATATGGGATACCTCTTTACCAGTTGATGATCAGTGGGGTCGCATAGAACACCTCTCAAAAAATTATAGGTTATTTCTATTGCTCTCTGTTATTGTTCAGAACCTGATGATAAGACCTCATTGCTGAAGATACTGAATACTTGAATCATAGAACATAGAGAGATCAGGCTGGTACCTGGAAGCTTTATCCCTGCTGGCTAGCTTTCATGCAAGGTTCACGCAAGGGAGAAAAGTAATCAGTAGTCTTACCAACCATGAACTCTGCAAACTACAGTAGTGATGGGTCTGGCAAGATAGACTCACTGATACAATGGTGGCAAAAATGTTATGGGCGCAACCAACCACTGTTTCGCTATTGATTGGATTTAAGGACCATTCCACATGATGCCATTAACTGTCCTCCCCCCCCCAAAAAAAATCTATAACTAGCTAGGTCATACACCCTAGGGAAGAACCCAATACTACTATTCTACACAGTGGAAATAGTAATAAACTGCCCCCTATGTTCACATTAGTACACCCATAGATTAGTGCATCTAAAAGCTTCTCTCTGCAATAAAATTAATACAGAGATCCACAACTGGTCAACAAGGACAGAATAAGAAACTGTTCTCAGTTCTAAATGGGACACCTATATCTTGTTCCCTCTGTTCCCAAGGCTCAGGGACATTGTAGAAGAGGAGGCATAGAGATTGTGAGAGCCAGTGGTAGTGGATGTCTGCAACAAAACACTGTCTGCTAGACCAGACTGGGACATTGCACACATGATCTCACAGCAGCTGTGACTGCTTACACAAAATCTAGCCAGCCAAACTCCCAACATGGATGAGGGAGAAGCTCATGAAATCCCACCTCTAGTGTGGAGCTATTGGCAATTGATGGCTGCTGGAGGATGGAGTTTCATTTTCTCCAGGGATGTGGTTTCTTAGAAGTTACCCATGCTCTGGTACACCTTTATGTACAGCCAGGTACGTAGAGGAAGAACTATGGAACTCAGTGATTTTAAAAACAGAGCACATGAAGTTGGGAAGGAAAAGTGGTTCAGGGAATAGTACATGAATTAGAGGGTAAAGAATGGAAATAGATTTAGTCAATACACATTATATGCATGTATGAAATTTTCAATAATATGAATACAAAATGATGTATAAATGAATATATAGAGAAAAGAATACAGCTTCTCTGAAAATAAAATAACTACACATATGTCCTTCAATATCATCACCTTAAAAGACAGATGCAAATAACTCCTATTACGATTATAATGCTTGCTTTATTCCTTCTACACAAGAGAAATATGTGTTAATGGACTTCAAGTTTTCAATGCAGTTTCCCTGGCAGAGTTTCCTGCTTAATGACATTTTCCAAATTCTATTCATTTACAATGTGACACTTCTCAACTCCCATTCAGTCACAAATGCAGAGGCAACACTCAATAATTAATTCACACTAGCCTTTCCAATCAATCCATCAATTTAAGTTGTACAGTGGTCTAATTCAGCTTCTATTTTCTCCACCAATAAATCTCAAGTCTCATATCCACAACCAGCCATGACCCAGAATAAAAGATTTAACAGAAGTTTTAGCATGGCAGCTGTTGAGTAAGTGTTCTGATACATTTTCACACTATAAACATTTAATGAGTCTGGCTCCCAACAGAGTATTTACTACATCCATTTATTTCGTAGTAGTATATTTGCAGGAGCAAAATAGAGCAAAGGTTAGTTCAGATCCTCTACCAATATAGCTCCCTGTAAATAATATAAAGTGCAACCATTTAACTCACAAAATTATTGTTAAAAGGTTAAATGTTCAGTAAATTCTGTTTTATCTAGTTCAGATAGCCTTGGCAATTATTTGTAACTTGGATATATACATTTTTTTTTCAGGAATTTTGTCCTAAAGCCCTATCTTTGACTACAGGTAAATTTCGGTTGTTAAGACAGAATTGGGTTCTCAGGAAAGTATTTTAGGTCTTTTGCCTGTTTATTCAGAAGTAAATGGGTCATAAGAGGTCTTCTGCTCTTGAAAAGACCCTTCTCCAGACTTTCTCCTCTCCAGCCTCTGCTGCTTCCTGCTTATAGCACTCACCTCAAACTGAAGTGAGAAACCAAAGAAGTCTCAGTGGAGGATCAATTTGGAAAACTTTGGGGATAAATGAGGTCTTTTGTGGGAACATCTCTGGACACAAATCTGTTTAACACTTTGGAAAATGTGCTATACAAATTCCACCTGCCCGCTCCTCTGGAAAGTTCCACCCCATTACAAGAAGTACTTCCCAAATAGAGACTATTTCTACTTAATGAGCCATGGACAGTGTTTAATCCACCAGAAAGACTTTGGTTACATTTATAACTTTTCTGATGATTCATATAAACTAAGAACCTTAGCATATATTACGCTGAATTTTGATTGAGTGCATTAAGTTCTAGCTAGGAAAACTCAGTACAAGCACACCTACAAATTCTTCTGGAATCAGAAAGACTCCTATCCACTAGCTTCCTGATGAGCAATATATACAGCTTCGGCCCTCAATTTATTTTCTGTAAAGCAAATACAAAAGTTTCAACGGTGATACTGTAACAATCAAGTGAACAACTCTTGTAAAATGTTTAGCTGGAGGGGCTGGGGAAATGGCTCAGCAGTTAGAAGTGCTTGCTGCGCAAGCGTCGGAACCAGAGTTCAAATCCCAGCACCTACTTAACAAGCCAAGCATCTAACACACACTAGTAACCCCAGCTCCAAGGGGAGAAGAGACGAGAACCGATGAGGTTGGCTGATTTCAAGTCTAGCCAAGAGAATAAGAGCCCCGGGTTCAGGGATGCTCCTGCCTCAAAGTAAAGGTGAAGACTGATAGAGAAGGACACCGGATGCTCTCTTCTGGCCTCTGTGTGTGCGTGTATACATGTATGCCCCCTGCAATCTAAATAAATACATACTTAAAACGTAAGTTTTAGATACATAAATCTTAAAACACTTTTGTCATCTAGAAACATTTTATTTTTATTTTAAAGACCACTTATTTAGAGGGAAAAAAAAAACACTCTTAACCCAAAGGATGAGATTTTGTATCTCAAGACATCTGCCAAGTAATATCTACAGGTTGCTAACCATTTTAATAGAAGATATTGCATAAATATTATATGTATTCAGGAGCAGAACATACGCAAAGCCCCGTTTTTATTTTAACAGGGGAGCAAAGTAGAGAGTGGAATACAACAGCTTTCTTTCGAATATAACTATCTGGAAGGAAAATAGACATGAAGAAGGCAAACTACCTGTTCATTGTCTACAACAAATGGCATATATATATTCAACTGTGGGTATCTCTCTAAAAGCCCACTTCCTAGCTACTAGACAATCAAGCACACTGGATATGTGACTTTCTGTGCCCACTGCTGCAGCAGGGTTAAACACACCCACATGGCAGGCCGAGGACTTGCACATTAAGACCAAGTTACCATTTGTCTGCAGATACCCTGACTTCCCACAGTAGGTAAGCTTGCCATTTCAGAGCTGACCTTTATAAAAAGGTGCAGATCAAAGCAGACAGTTCAAGGTACTGTGTTGCAAGACAAACCAGGACCTTGTTCAACTGTTTTGTTGGTTTTTTTTTTTTCATTATTCTTTATTTTTTAAGAAAGTCAAGAAACCAACCTTCCTCAGCAGAAAAGCACACATGGTCTAGGTCACATTACAAACCAGTCTGGTCACATTCTAGGTCATATTATAAACCCAAGCACTGGTGTGGGGTGCCAGTGAAGGAAACCTGTGAAACCTTATAACTCCCCAATCAAGGCTGAAGGCCTCCAACTCAGTTCTCCCTCTCCACCACCCAAGTCCGTTAGTTGAAGTAGTCTGGACTCCAAGGGGTGAAGACAGCAGGAGCCAGTAGACAGGGGCAGGGATCAAAGACATTGAACAGTGGGTGCCCTTGGGAAAGGCTGTGACTCCTCAGGCCACAGCCTCTGGTAGCTGGGATAAAATGTCTCTAAGAGCAGGTGTGTGACTTACAGACTGCTTCGGGGAGGCTGACAGTATCATTAAGAACATTAGGTGACCAGGGTGACAAGGTTTCAAAAGAATGTGGCTATATTTTAGAAAGGACAGTGTTTGGAAGGGGCAAGGACAAGATACACAGGACTAAAACTTCCCGTGACCTCTAATTGCTCCCTCCTCCAGTAAATGAACATACTATGTGTTTATCGGTAGTCACACCATTTCCCTTACTACCTGGTATAGAATAACTGATTAACTCCCCCAAGCTTTTCAAATTGCAGTTGAGTTTCCCATGCATTCTGGTCCCCAAGTTTTCTATTTTTTTTTTTTTATTTAGAGTCTAACAGTTTACTGGCATCTAGCTGCTACCTTCTATTATCTGTGACTGATCTTAGAAAAGGAGATTTTCAATCTTGAAAGACAAGACATCAAGATATGCTTTGAATGCCTGGGAGTACTGGCAGTGGTCTAGAGAATGCCTGGACTGGTCTACTCTAGTGACCTGTCTAGTGAATACCCTAGCCGCCATCACAGAGCCTTTGTCCAGTAACTGATGGAGGCAGATGCAGAAATCCACGGCCAGGTACCAGGCTGAGCTCCGGGAATCCAATTGATGAGAGAGAGGAGGGGTTCTGCAGGCTGGGGACGTCGAGACCATGATGGAAAGACATGCAGAGATGACCGGCCACACTGGTGGAAGCCCATGAACTGTAGACTAGTGGCTGTGGAGGCCCCATGGAACTAGACTAGGCCCTCTGGATACAGTAGACGGTCGTTTGGCTTGAACTGTTTGGGGAGCACCCAGACAGGGGGATCGGGCTCCATCCCTGGTGCATGGGCAGGCTTTTGGGAATCCAGTGCCTGTGGTGTGATGCCTTATGCAGCCTTGGTGCAGTGGGAAGGGGCTTGGACCTGCCTAGGCTCAGTGTTCCAGGCTCTGCTGACTCCCCATGGGAGACCTTGATTTGGGGGATATGGGGTGGCTTGGGAGGGAGGGCTGGGGGGTGGAATGAGGAAGGAGATGGGATCTGTGGGTGGTATGTAGTGTAGAAAATTTCTTAATAAAGAAAAATGAAAAAAAAGACATGCTTTTAACACACAAGACAATTGTGTGTTCATTACAGAGAGTGAACATTGGATGATGGGAGATTATTAGGTTCTATTCATTTTTTTTTACCTTATCAGACAGAGTTCCTAAACTCTGCATATAACTAGATATTTTATGCAATTTCACATGAATATAATAATATACAATAATACTGCTAATCATATTGGATTAGAAATGAAGACCCTGTTTAAAGACATGCAATTAAAGAGAAAGCTATTTTAAACTTAAAAGTATTAATTATCTAATGAATTTACAAGGAAGTTGATAAGAACAATATGGGCATTATATAGGTTTTTTGGTTATCAGTAAAACTTTAGTAATTTTAATTATAAATATTTTTTCATTATGGAAAAAATCTGCTTCCAAAACTGAATGCTTACTGTGCATTGCTCTGAACAACCACACCTGTATTATGAATTCATTTAACCTGATAACACTGTGAGGTTGTTATTGGAACATTTGTAAGCAGGACCATAGAGGTCCATAAATATTGTTCCCAAGGTCACAAATATAGCAAGTGCCACAGCTGGACTATAAACCCAAGAATCAAGGCTTTAGAATTTTTACCCTTAAGCATCCCACTGTGTTACATCCCACTCAGGAGTCTCCTTGTTGGACCAGGATAGGCAGCGTTCATTGATGTCATACTTGAAGGCCTGATAAATCCCTCAACTTGTTCAAAACTGGGTTTCTCATCTTCTTATGACCACAGCCTTCCCGTGGTTAAGGGAAACCTCTCCTATCAAGTCACTCAATTAAAATTTTAAAATTAACTATCCACGCTACGTAAGACGTATGAGATCTATCCTCACCATTCACAGTCCTGTTGTGGACAAGTCTAGCTTCACTACACAGATGAATCCTCCTGACTCCGAAGTTCATGATCTTCACCAGGCAGGTGACTTTTATTCAGCAACAGAAAGATGCAGAAGGGCCTGTGTATTTCAACCTAGTAAGGCACACTCTGAAAATCAATGCTCTCTAATTACCAATTGTCCATTGGCCCTGGATTTGTAGGTCTGTCTCCCAGGCAGACTTCATCCCACCTCTTCATTGCCCAGATATTAATTCCTAATAGCATCTCAGATCATGAACTCCTCGCTGTGTTGCGACACCAGCTATGATTTCTCCTTTTGCCCGTGTTCCGTGCATCCATCCATTCTATCATTATCTAGCTGATTCCTACTAACAAAACTGAGCCTTGCTGCAGCTTTCGTGACCACATATGACGGAGTGCGGTGGTACATGTAAGGTATGAGGTGAGTTTGGGTTCCTACCATAGCCTCCCGCCTGGATCCCAGCTTCTCACCTTATTTGCATTGACTCTGTGCTCATGTGGTGCTAACATCATTCCTTTAGGACATGAGTCTCAGCGTGTTAATGCCTTATAAAGAGTCCCAGTTGCTCAGAGGAAAAGCCTGCACAGCCTTCTATAGCCTGGTCCCATTGGCTCTTTAGCCCGGGCTGTGAACATCCCCCCTTGCTGACTCCACCCAGGTTCCTGGCTTCTATGCTGTCACAAACACAGGGGAAGTGGCATTGGGCCTATGTTCTAGATCTCCATCTGCTCCTGACTTAAACTCCTCAAATCTTTGAGACTACCTCACCCCTTTATAATCTGATACGCAATTTGGTTATTTATAATAGTTAGTGTGCTTTTTGCCTACATGCTTGCTCTTGCTAAAATATAAGCCCTTGTCAAAGCACAGTGCCGATAATAAATATTGTACAGTAAATAAATCCTCCACTTTAGAAGCTGATCTACATAAAATAAAATCTTCACTTGAATCTCAGGCAATTCCGACTTAAAGACTTCTTTGGCAGAGGAATGCTGAGCGTGTTGATAGGAAACCTTGCTGTTAATCAATTCACTGGAAGACCCAAAAAGGTCATGGAGACTGATTAAAGCATGATAAAATACAAGTTCTCTAAACTCCCACATATGAAC
>CABHPR010109521.1:0-14607 GCA_902168415.1 Peromyscus melanophrys
GGTCGTCACCAGACATCCTGGGTTACCCAACACCTGGCCAAGGCAGTCACTATAGATGTCCGGGAAGTCTCCAGGGTCCAAGATATGACATGTGCCCACCCTCTTCTCAGGGTCCCAGCCTCACAACCACGGAGTCCCGAAAGCAGCCCATGGCCCTGGCTGTGGCATTAACAGAAAGCGGCGAGGCCTGTGGAGAGCTGTTCTGGGATGATGGAGAGAGCCTTGGGGTTCTGGAGCGTGGGGCCTACACACTGGTCACCTTTTTGGCCAAGAACGTGAGTCACAGGACCTGCCCAGGCCGGCGGGTAGAAACATGGGGGTGGGGCTGTCCTGATCTGGTGGAGGGAGGGACTGGACCAGAGAACCCAGCGGCCACCATCCCTGAGTCAGCATGCCCCCGTGTCTGCATACAGGAGGCTGTCCTGTGATGCTTAGTGAGCCCGTTCTGGTGGTGGGCTCACTGTCAGTCTAAGGACACATTTTTTTCTTTCTCTCCAAATTACCAGAATACCATCGTGAATAAGTTGGTACACGTGACCAAGGAGGGGGCTGACCTACAGCTGAGGAAGGTGACCATCTTGGGAGTGACCACAGCCCCTACGCAGGTCCTTTCCAATGGTGTCCCTGTCTCTAATTTCACCTACAGCCCTGACAGCAAGGTAAGAGGGCAGGCTGGGGACTGGGGTTCTTATGCCCTGGTAGGCATGGGAGAAGGGGGTGCTAAGGACACCAGCAACTCACTTGGTCTGGCTATCATGAAACATGGGGGGAGGCAGAGGACATGTGGACCTCACCCCTCGCCATTTCTACCTTGGGGGGCAGTGACAATGAAGGCTGAGTTCCCGATGGAGTCAGGTGCTAATTCTGAGGCACTGGTCCCTCTCCTTGGTGGAGAGGGTGGCCTGGCGTCCACTCATCAGATGCTTGTCTCCAGAGCATGGCTGTGGGTGGGAACCTCTTGACACTCAAGCTTTTTTCTGTCTTCCAGACCCTGGCCATCCCTGTCTCACTGCTCATGGGAGAAGAGTTTCAGATTGATTGGTCCTAGCAGACCACACCTGTTAGAGGCCTCTCAGGGAGGCGATGTACAGCTTTGGATGGTGGCCTGTAAGGACATGAGTCCTGGTCTTGACACATCTCTCAGTTTTTTCCACTATGTTGCTGCTTCTGCCCTTGAGGTACTGTGTTAGGAAAGGAGTGAGGCTTGCTAACCTGTCTGTCCCCGGCTGTCCGTCCCTGACACTAGAGAATGTGAAGCTCAGCATGGGGACATTGTACCTGCACCAACAGGCCATGCAGCCACTACAACTGTGACCCTACAGACAGAGCTGGTGATGCCGTCAGGGTCATAGGACCTGAGAAACTTACTGTGAAGTGCACTTATTTAAATAAAAAGGACATTTGGAACCAGCTCTCCCATCACCTCATGTCTTCATCTCACCCTCATATCACTCACATCCCCAACCAGTCATCCTCAGGTCCCCAGCATGACTCTCCTTCCCATCAGGCCTGCTTGTCACCTCTCCAGGCACTCCCCACCAGAGTTACTGAGAACGTCCTGCTGGAGCTGGTCAGGGAGGTATTGGTGGAGACATGCCAGAGTGGGGCCTGAGACCATAGCCCCAGGCAGAGATCTGTCCCCAGAAATGCAGGCCCAGGCTCCCTGGCGAGTCTGGAGCGAAGGAAGGTGTTTTATGTCTGTCACAAACTGGTGTCACTCATGCCCAAACTTTGTCACCAGGGCTGAGGGGTAGCAAGCCCAACCAAGAACCAAAA
Source organism: Peromyscus melanophrys (assembly GCA_902168415.1). Lineage (NCBI taxonomy): Eukaryota > Metazoa > Chordata > Mammalia > Rodentia > Cricetidae > Peromyscus > Peromyscus melanophrys. The sequence goes on from CABHPR010109521.1 coordinate 1,777, forward strand.
GCATGAGGACCCTGGGAGCCACTCATCTCACTGGGTCATCACGTACTGGAGTCCCTTCTAGCTGGGCCACTTCGCCCTTGGGGAGCATCTTGTTAAGCACCTGGCTCCCAGCAGTCGTGTGGAAAGAGGAACAGGGTAGTAGCTGCCCCATCCCTCCTTGGGGTACTAGAAAGCAGAGGCACTTGACTGACTCCTGTGGGAGTAAGCCTCTCTGCCTGTGGTTTGGATCGTTTTCCTCCACCGTATGGAGGACCTAGCTGACAGGCATAGTCAGGCTCCCCAAGTATCCAGAGAAAACAGAAGGGAAGGAGCAAAGGGAACTGGTGCCTCCCATGCAGCAGCTCCTGAAGCCCAAGTGGCCACAGGCATGCTGCCCCTGGATCCCTGCTGCCCTCACCCAAGAGGCTATCAGGTGGTCTGATGGAGCCATGGACTGGCCACTAACGATGTTCCCCTGGACACTGCCCGGCCCTTTAGCACACCTTGGGCTGCTGTTAAAGGGCTGATCCTACTTAGCCTGTCCTGAGCCCTGGATGAGGAGGGGAGCTTTTCTGGAAGGGACAGGGTAAGAGGTGAGGAGTGGGACTAGTCCATTGGCTGAGGCCTGAGGTCTGCTCAAGTCATGGGCAATGCCCGAGGTAGCTTCAGCAGTCCATCTGGAGAAGAGATGTGCAAAGCTTGGGACTGTGCCACCTGGTCCTTCTGATGGGGAAAGGCAGCCAGGGCCTTTGCAGTCCTTTCCTTGGCTATAGAGAGGCAGATCAAGCAGCTTGGGACAAGCAATGAGAAATCAGTCAAGAGCTGGCCTTTTGTCCATGCAGGTTACATCTAGGATGTTGTGAGTTCATCTCTCATTCAGCATCTGTCTCATCCTTGTTGGTATGGCTGCCCTTGACTTTGCATACTTTTCCTATTTTCTCTCATTCCAACATTACTTCCTAGAGGGAAGGTTCCAGAAGCTCCTGAAACAAGGTTCACAGGGCCTCCCGAAAAGATATGTAGCAGTAACAGCTACCAGATAGGAAACTCTCCAAACCAGCTGAGCTGGCTTGCAGTCTGTAGTCTGGGGACACAGCTCTCTGCATGCTGGGGTGGGCTTTTCTGTAATGCAACTGCCTTCAAGTCACCCATTGTCAGTAACCCCAATAAACTCTGCTGTGTTAAGCTGGACTTGGTGTTTGCTCCTGTCTCGGGAAGTCACACAGTACAGGGACATGCCGCCATGTTTATAGTTGGGCCTTTTTATTTTTCATCTATTATGGGTCCATGTAAGTCTGACACAGCTATTCCAGTCCATGTCGAGAACAAACCCAGAGGGTGATACGGAACTTCCTAAGGGAAGAATGTGGTTTTTGCTGTGGTGCTTCCTATCCCAGCAGCAGTGGGGGACAGTTACCTTCCCCCCATCAGGATCCATCATCTTCTCCCCCACAGGCAGTACCTCCCCCCCATCAGGATCCATCATCTTCTCCCACACAGGCAGTACCTCCCCCTCCATCAGGATCCATCATCTTCTCCCCCACAGGCAGTACCTCCACCCCCATCAGGAACCATCTTCTCCCACACATGCAGTACCTCCCCCCATCAGGAGTCATCTTCCTCTACCACACATGCATTTTCGGAAGGGATGCACACAGACTAGTGAGGGAGTAAGGGGATGGCACATGCCTAGCCAGCATCAGCCCAATCACCCTGGCACCAATGGATGTCATGTTACAGCCCGATCACCCTCACATCGCAGACTGCACTCACAATGGCTTGACTTTAGCACTTGTGGAGAGCATGTAGAGGTGCCCACTGTGATCCTCACTACTGACTGCCCCACACCAAGCAGCTCTCACCAGGCTCACATGCCACCCATGTCTTCTCCAGCAACATCCGTTCAAATCTTCCCCTCCTATGCTGGGCCGTCTAACCCTTGCACAGTGCTGCTTTTCGATCCCTGGCAGAACACATTTCCATAGTGCTGGTGACTTCTAGTAACACAAATCAATTCTGCCACCGGTACCTGGCTGGCCAGTGTCCGAGGCTGTTGGCAGACTGGGCTACCATTCAAGGGGAGGTGTCCCCTGCCAGCTGCAACCCACCCTCATCTTCAAGGCTCCCCTCAGACCCTGCCCCGACCCCAGCACATGCAGTCAAGGCTCCTGGCCTTCCCAGGATGTGAGTGGGTGGGTAAACCCCAGGGTGATGTGACAACTGCAGTGTCCACAACTTAAAGAACCACCAACAGGCTCTCCATGAACTCCAGGTGGCCAGGTGACAAGCGCCTCACGTGGTCTCCCGGCTTGGGCTTCACTTTTCCACTTCCGTCCATCTGAAGACGTTTAGTCCCCACAAGTCCACGTCAGAGCTCTTTTTCTATCATCTTAAACTTTTGCCAAACCTCGAATCATTCTTTTTCTTCTGACCTCTACAATGGATTTTGTCGTCGCTTACTTTAAACATCTCAAGTTGGATTTTACACAGAATGTGGAGTTAGGAGGAGAAATGGTCTGTTTGTGACCAGACCAGGAAGGCTGGTGACACACAAGAAATCTGCACTCAAGTTCATGGGAAAACTTCCACGTTTAATGTAAAAGGCTTAAAGCATTGGATTATTTACATGTGAGTAAGAAAAGATGGCAGAGCCTGAGGGTCTTCCTGAGGGGCTGTGAGAAGACAGTTCATATAAACTCCATTAAACAGAGGCTTCTTGTTTCTAAGATGGAGCTCACAGCAGGCGCTGCCATATCCAGGCCCTTGGTGCACCTGTACCAGCTTCAGATCAGGTCGGCCACTGGAGAAGAAAGATACATTAACAATGCCACATGTCATCTCCCCACCCCTAGTAAGGAAGCCCCTGCCACAGCCACCAACAGAGCCAGCAACTTGCCATTCATGGGCATCTCGTCTATCTGGGTGGAGTAGTACTGTTCTATGTCCCTGAGGATGCGGATGTCATCATTCTTCACAAAATTGATGGCCACACCTTTGCGGCCGTATCGACCTGATCTCCCAATTCTTTAGAATAAAATATGTGTGTTAGCAAACAGTCACACAGATGAAGGCCAACAGTCTTGAGCAAAGAAGGAGGCACACACCTGTGAATGTACAGTTCTCTGTTGTTGGGCAGGTCATAGTTAATGATGAGGGACACCTGAGGGACATCCAGGCCCCGGGCCCAGACATCCGTGGAAATGAGCACTCGGCTGCAGAAAGAAAAGCCAGAAAGGTGAGAGAGTACTGCACAGTTTCAAGTAGCCTGGCCAAGGGCCCTGAGCAATCACATCACCCACATGCCATGGAAAACATGCTAAAATTACTTAAAACATGGGGTCAGCCCCTCCAGGGAAACATGACTTTTGCTTAGCAAAAATCCTATTATGAACAGGTACCTACTGATGGCATCGTTTTCAACTTAAGGTAATAAATCCACACCACTCCCCTACCCCAGCAGCTGCTCTGCCTACACGGAGGCCAGAGACATGCATGCTACCACACCAGTCCTAACATGACAGGTGTACAAGGACAGGGGCTTAAAAACACAGTGCAAGAATACAACCACTCACACAAAGACTGCATTACTGAAACAGTGCCGGACTGACACACGGTTACCAAGAAACCACCGGTTTCCCTCACCTCCTGACATGGTACTAGGAGAAGATGGACTCCTGTTTCCACTGCAAGTTAAGGGAAAGGAGCATCCCATGGGAAAGCTCAAGAGCAAGTGTGTGGCTTCGCTGCCTTGAACCGCACAACTGAACCAGGAGAAAGGGAAAAGGCCAGAGACTAGATAGTCTACAGATGGCAACAGGACACGGGAAGAAATTCATGCCTAGACTCAAAGGTCAACTGCTGAAAACCGAAAAGAAAAGAAAAGCATCCAGAGAGAAGCTGCAGGAGGAAAGCAGCCTACAGGCAGACACTGCTTAAAACGGCAACTGGACTGGGCACCGAGGCCTCAGAACAATGGGGCCAAGAGTGGGCGGACCACCTGAGCTGAGGCAGAAGGAAACTAACGGCCACCATGGGAACCATCTCAGCAGCACCTCCTTCACTCTCCAGGAGACTCGAGGAGAAGGAGACACTTCCAGACAGACAGAAGCAGGACTGTCACATTTGGACCAAACTAACTTGAATATATCTCAAAGTTCACAGATGAGGAAAGAGAAGCAAACATGTCTAAATGTAAATAAATTCTATCCTATAAAGCAAAATGCCACTGTGGATTAAAAAGCACATTAATCGTCGGGCTGTGGTGGCGCACACTTTTAATCCCAGCACTCGGGAGGCAGAACAGGTGGATTTTGAGGCCCTCCTGGGCTACAGAGAGAGATCCAGGAAAGGCACAAAGCTACACAGAGAAACCCTGTCTCGAAAAACAAAAACAAAACAAAACAAAAAACAAAGCACATTAATCTCCAGCACTGAAAAGCACACAATTACATGTGTGTATGTGTGTGTGTGTGTGTGCGCGTGCGCACGAGCATATATGTTTTAGCATGCATGAAACTAATCTTAGGCATGGGGCTAAACAAATCCTTGTACTGTCTGGAAAGACAGGGAAAGTAGCCACTGATAACAGATATTAGGAAGAGAGATGGTGTCTCCAGGGTAGCTACTAAGTAACATTAAAAAACAAACAAACAAAAAAACCCCACAACCTTCAAAGGGAAGGAAAAGTAATAGTTTAAAAATCAAAAAGAAGCTGGGCAGTGGTGGCACACTGTGAGTTCAAGGCCAACCTGGTCTACAGAGCTTCCTGGTCTACAGAGTTCCAGGACAGGCTCCAAAAGCTACACAGAGAAACCCTGTCTCAGAAAAACAAACAAACAAAACAAAAAAAAAAAAAAAAAAAAAAAAAGAAGAAGGAAAAATTCACTTACAAGCTGGTTAATTTAGATGAGTACACACATGAAGTAAACTGTTCTAAATGGTCCACTTCAGACAGTGACTAGCTATACACACACCTGTAAGTCCTATGCTCCAGAGGTAGAGGCAGGGGTCACAAGTTCAATGCCAGCCTGAACTGCATAGACAGAGCCTGTCTCAAAATCTGAAAACCAATCAAAAAACAAAACAAACGGGGAGGGGGGGACGATGGGACACAAAACTCACATTACTGACAAACCAAAACCAAACCCAACTCTAACTTGTTTCAAAGAACCATGAAACGCAAAAACAAAGATGGAAGTATGCTCCGGAAACGCCCAGGGGAAAGCAGCCACAGGCTTCAGGACACCAAAGGTGGGTTCAAGTCTCCAGAGAGAAACTACTATACAAGCCAAGGACAGATGCCACAAGCATCCAGGAGATGGGCCACTGAGATGGCTCAGTAGTTTATTTAGTAAAGGAGCTTGCTGCCAAGCCCCACAACCCGAGTTCAATCTCTGGGACCAACAAGTGGGAAGAGAAAACTGACTTCCACAAATTGGTTCCTGACCTCTGCACACATCCTACAGAACACATGCAACCCTACACACACAGCAACAAATAAACAATAATAAAAGAAAACACGGGCTGGAGAGATGGCTCAGCTGTTAAGAGCACCGGCTACTCTTCCAGAGGACCCAGGTTCAATTCCCAGCACCCACATGGCAGCTCTCAACTGTCTGTAACTCCAGTTTCAGGAGATCTGATTAATGCACGTAAAATAAAGTTAAATAAATTATTTAAAAAAAAAAAAAGAGACAACACAGAGGATGACCTCACCTCCTCAGTGACAGAACTGAATACAAGAGGGAAGGATGTTGACAAGCTGAGGGCTACCAACAGCTCAAGTCTAGCTGGATATATCCTGCTCAAAGACACAACACACACTGCTGCAAAATATCCAAAGGATCACAAAGCAGGCCTGAATCAAAGGCACAAGCTCACAAGACCTATTCTCTGAGCACTCTGTGACCGATCCAACACGGGTTACCAGATGAACAGAAACAGCGTGAACAGCAATCAACCCAATGGTTAATGCCAGTTCACCAATAACCCAACAGCCCCCACAGGGCAGCGTCCAATCAGAGAGCAGTATCGCCCCCTGAACCTGGGGCAGGAAATGACATGAAAGCACTGAGGCCAGCTTCATCTGTCCTCACACAGGAGCCAAAGCTGCCAAAGGCCTACCTGGCACCTGACCGGAACTCCTTCATGATGGACTCACGCTCTTTCTGAGGCATGTCTCCGTGCATGGAGGATACAGTGAAGTTCGCTTCTCTCATTTTCTCTGTCAGCCAGTCAACCTACAAATCAGATCAAGAGATGTGCTCATCTACCCAACCAGAGACCTATAAAATGACAGCTCTCCCCAGCTGACATTTGCAGACAGATGCACAGCAAACTCACCCACCAACAGCCAGGATGGGCATGCCTGAGAACTCTTAGGGGACACTCCCACAGACTGCCCACAATCTATCACTTCAACCTACTGGGCCTGAGTCTTAGCTCAAACCAAAGACATCAAAATTATTACAGAAAAACATGTCAGGATCTATTTTTACACTGTAAAAGATGGGTCTCATTATGTTTCCTGAACTCCAGAACTCTTCCTGCCTCAGCTTCCTCAGCAGGTCTCCCACTTGGCCTAGTCTTAGTTTCTGTCTTAACACTGTCTATAGCTGCATTAACACAGGAGCCCAGAGCCCGAGCCACACCCTGCCTGCCTTTGACAGGAGATCCAGCCTGCAGTCCCCTAAGCACACGACAGAGCGAGGCGGCACACCTTCCTCTTGGTGTTGCAGAAGATGACAGCCTGGGTGATGGTCAGCGTGTCGTAGAGATCACACAGAGTATCAAACTTCCACTCCTCTCTTTCCACTGCCACAAAGAACTGCTTGATGCCTTCCAGAGTCAATTCATCACTGGCAACAGATAAATGTTCACATCACTCTTCAAACCAGGACCTGAGGGACAAGGCCACCCTAAGAGCCCCCAGTCACACCATCCTACCACAGGGCTGGATTGTGAACCTGCCTAAACCTTTCCCTGTTTCCACAACCTTGGATTCATTCCTCAGAGACTTAGAAATGGAAAAGGGTAGGGATCATCAATGCTAGTTTCCACAAAGGAATAAAGACATGCATTCCTACCGCTTCACCAAGATGCGGATGGGGTCGGTCATGAACTTGTTGGTCATCTCCAGGATCTCATGAGGCAACGTGGCACTGATGAGAACCACCTGTGTGGCTGGTGGCAGGTACCTGTACACATCGTAGATCTGTTCCTTGAAACCTGGGACAAAGATGAGCTCTGCTTTGGCTTTAAGGCTGTCATTGGGAGAGCCACACTGCCAGGTCTTCAGGAGGTGAGTGGTCAGAGCAAGTGCACAGACCAACACCCGAACCTTGACCCACAAGCTACACTTCCAACCCACTCGGTAGTCAGTGCTGAAAACCAGGCAGTGTGCAGTGCCAGAGGAGACAGGACACTGCCACCCCAGCTGGGACTGGTCTCATGGACCTTAACCACGGGAACACTACAATAGGAATTTCAGGTTCAAAACCTCCCAAGACGCCGGGCGGTGGTGGCGCACGCCTTTAATCCCAGCACTCGGGAGGCAGAGCCAAGCGGATCTCTGTGAGTTCGAGGCCAGCTTGGGCTACCAAGTGAGTTCCAAGAAAGGCACAAAACTACCCAGAGAAACCCTGTCTGGAAAAACCAAAAAAAAAAAAAAAAAAAACCTCCCAAGACACATTGTTTCTCCACAAAGCAAGGACTGTCACATCTCCAGAAGGTAGAGACTGTGAAAACTTAAGACCTGACAATACGTCAGTAGAAAATTCTGGTCACCTTACCTTTGTTCAACATTTCATCAGCCTCATCCAAAACCAACATCTTGATAGCCCGTGTCCTTAAACTTCTACGGCGAATCATATCTATGCAATTAGATTTTAAAAGAGTCACACTCAGCTCTAAGAAAAGAGCTATTTCTACTGGTCCCTGTGACCCCTCAGAGCCCATCCCTGTATATACTACCAGGGGCCCAGATGCAGAGACCCACCACCTGGCACATGCAAGTGAACCACCATGACCTTTGAGCACACCTCATAGATACTACCCACAGCCCAGTGCTCAACAGAGCCACTCACCAAAGACACGTCCCGGTGTGCCTGCCACAACATGCTGCCCATAGTCCAGCTTCCGGATGTCCTCTCCAACATTGGTGCCCCCAATGCAGGCGTGGCACTGTACATTCATGTAGTCCCCCAGAGCAAGCAGACCCTGAAACAAAGCAGGTTTACATGCAAGGCACAAGGGCAGACACATGTAAACTGTTATTTCCACGCTAATTTCAAACGACCAACTATCATATTTATTCATATGATGATAAAATTACAAGATCTCTTTCCTTTGCCAAAATGAAATTCATTTTGAGAGTTTCTTATTACCAAAGTGGTGTATATCAAATGTAGGCAACAGACACGTTACAGATCATAATCCCATCATCTTAACATCCCAATACATATCCTCTCAAGATACAATATGATTATTTGATTAAAATGGATTTTTTTCTGTGAAGAAGCTCTCTCCCCCACCAGTGCTGGGGACTGAACCCGGGGCCTTATGATTATAGAAGAGTTGACTACCACTAAGGTACATTTCCAGACCCTTTCTAAGATTACGAATACATCAAACAAGTAAAAGCTATAATAAAAACAACCAAACGGATTCATACGACATTCAAGGAATCACAGGTTGCTTAGCATGCACAGAACTCTGGGTTCCATCCTTTGGTGCCATGAAAACCAAAAGGAAGAAGGAAAGTATTACTATCAAATAGTGTGCAGCTCAGAGGGCAACTGTGGGGCCAGTGCTCTTTCCCCCTTTACATGGATTCTGGGGATCAAACTCAGGCATGAGCAGCAAGCACCTTTACCCAGTCTGCCTTTTTGCTGGCCCCGGAAAAACACAAGAAGAGAAAATGAGCCTATATATAAACCAATCAGTCCAATGAGACCTACAATGGACACTTGCAAACACAACACTAATCTTTCTGCTGCTGTTGCTCTGCTGGGAATTGAATGTAAGGCCTTGCACACGCTAGGAGAGCACTCTATCTGCCTGACACCACCATTAATGCCTCACTCACCTTCTGAATCTGTACAGCTAACTCTCTTGTTGGAGCCAAGATCAAAGCCTGGGTTTCTCGAACCTGGTGAAGAAGAAGAAAAGGAGGAGGGAAGAAAAACAACATGTGATTGTAGAGAAGAACAGGTTCTCTTGCCCCTCCCCCGAGTCTCTTACAAACAGTCCCCTCTGCTTTCGTGCCCACCTTTTTTAAAATAGAAACTCTAGATTCTGCATATGAGCGAAAACCTGGTATTTGTCCAAGTCCAGCTTACCGAGCTGAGCGGCCCGTCTCCGGTCTTAGTATTGTTCACATGCTTGCTAACAAGCACTCGGACTACTACAGACGCCAGCTCGCATTAGCTTTGCTGCTCTTTCCTAACAGGAGACACTAAATTACAAGTCCAGGAAGAGCGCGACATAGTCAGGGCTCTCCCGTGCAGGTTCGAACTTCCCGTATTTTTTTTTTTTTTTTTTTTTGAGACAGGGTCTCACTTTCTATCCTTGGCTGGCCTGGAATTTGCTATGAAGAGCATGCTGGCCTCAAACTCGAGATCCTATCTGCTGGGATTAAAGAGACACAACCACACCCTACCTAAAAACTGTATTCTGTACACACCACACTGGCAGAAGCACAGACATCTCCTTGGATTAAGGAGAGTATTGTGAGTGGCAAGTCACCTGGATATCCAAGCACTGGAGGACTGAAATGCTGAAGGTGGCTGTCTTGCCTGTGCCAGACTGAGACCTGTTTAAGAAAGCACAAGAGTCCTTATCAGAGGAAGGGTATCCGATGACACTGTCCTTGCTCTGGTGACCCCACCCCTCAGCGGTGCTCCCAAGGCCTGGCTGCACACTGGGCAGCTTCTTTCTAGATGTCCTCACCACTTACCCCAGCATCTTAACTGCAAAGATAAGACCCAAGTACAAGGTCAGAACCTTTCATTTTGATTTTTAATTTTTACTTATGTTTCTGTGTGACCAAATGCCAAACGTGTGAGGGTGCTTTCACAGCCCAGAAGAGGATGCCGGACCCCCTGGAGCTGGAGTCACAGGCAGCTGTATGTCAGTGTAGAAACTGAGCCAGGCATCACCACAGTCCCTGAGACACAATGTTAAACACAATGTTAAAACGGTCACATGGCTTGTGTGCCAGGGACAGAGGAACTCCAGAAGGAAGCAGAAAAAGTCTCTCTTCCCTTAATGCAGCTGGCACCTAAAATTTTGGAGTATAACTTTAAAAAATTGTCTTTGGAAAATTAAGAGAAATAACAGTTTGGAGTATAGTTCAGTAGTAGAGAAAGTCCTGGGTTCAGTACTCAGCATGTGGAGGGGACAGAAATTAAATAAATAAATAAATAAATAAAAAAGCTATTAAAAGAATATCTTACGGGGTTGGGGATTTAGCTCAGTGGTAGAGCACTTGCCTAGCAAGCGCAAGGCCCTGGGTTCGGTCCTCAGCTCCAAAAATAAAAAATAATTAAAAAAAAAAAAAGAATATCTCACATAAATCTACATTCAGGGTTAGGATATGCATCGGTAGTGCAGCAGTTATGTGGTGCAGCAGTTGTGTGGTGCATACAATGACCTGGATACGGCTCTCACCACAGTGTCACTGACCCAAGCTGGCTCTCAGCACACACAACTTACTGTGCAATGACATCTCTCCCCTTAATTATCTGCTTGATAGCTCGCTGCTGGATTGCTGAAGGTTTTTCAAAACCTGTGAATACAAAGAGGAAGAAGACTTAGCTCTCACACTGTGACGGCACAAGCTCCTGGGGGAACACATACCCGCTTCCTACTGCTAACTCCAGGCAGCCCAGTTTCCCAGGTGAACCCACAGCTTTACAGACTAGCCTAGAAGATTACCTGTGAAGACAGTATCTACAGTACCAACACTTGGAAGGTGGAGGCAGGAGCATCAGGAGTTCAAGGCCAGCCTAAGCCATATGAAACCCCCTTTGCAATAAAATTAAATCTAGAAGCACAGTAGTGGCTGCCCTTTCCTACTAGCAAGCACTCAAATCTTTGTGTTGTTTGTTAATCTCACAGGCATGATGTGGGACACTCCATGCTGCTCTCTCGACTGGATATATCCCCATTATCTAGGCACCACCCCTACATAGTCCAGGCATGGTTGTGTACTCTCTTAATCCCAGCACTCAGGAGGCAGAGGTAGGAGGATCTCTGTGAATTCCAGGCCAACTATTCTACAAAGTCAGTTCTAGGACGGCCAGAACTATGCAGAGATCTTTTCTCAAAACAAAACAAAAAAAGGAACAAAATAAAACAAAAGACAGCCGCACTGTGATGGCGCATGCCTTTAATCCCAGCACTCAGGAGGCAGAGGCAGGTGGATATCTGTGAGTTTGAGGCCAGCCTGGTCTACAGAGTGAGTTCCAGGACAGCCAGGGCTATGACAGAGAAATCCTGTCCGGAAAAACCAATAAATAAATAAATGCAAAAGACAAGTATTTTCCAAGTAAGCAGGCAGAATGTACATAAAAAAGCTGTAGGTCATTTTTATAGTTTTTCAAAATGTAGCTAGCACAACTTCCCAGCTCAACACAGTACCTGCGATGGTTATTCTTGGTGGTCAATTTGACCACATCTGGAATTAACTAAAGACCAAGCTGGGTATCATTTAAACTGGGCAGACCCATCTTCCCTGTTCTACACAGTGAGTTATAGCCAGGGCTATGAAGAGACACCGCTTCCCAAAAGAGGAGCTGTCTTGGTGTCACATACCTTTTGTTTTGGTTTTTGTTTTTTCCAGACAAGGTTTCTCTGTGTAGCTTTGGTGCCTGTCCTGGATCTCACTCTGTGTAGACCAGGCTGGACTCGAACTCACAGAGATCCACCTGGCTCTGCCTCCCAAGTGCTGGGATTAAAGTTGAGTCACATACTTTTAATCCCAGCATCCAGGAGGCAGAGGCAGGTGGATCTCTTGAGTTTGAGGCTAACCTGGTCTTCAAAGAGTTCCACGACAGCCAGGGCTACAGAGAGACACCCTTGTCTAGAAAAAACAAAAATTAACAAAAAAGAGCTCAGCCTCTCTCAAGTACTCCTACCTAAGCAGTTACGAGCAACATGGCCCACTACTCACTCAAAAGCCAGGAATGCACTCCGTCTGCCTCCAGCGGATCCTTTAGCTCCACAGCAACGGTCATCTCACCACCTCTTCTACAGTCTGGACATCACCCCGCCTCCTCTTCTAACTCACTTCGCTCCAAACCCAGGCACCACAGTAAACTTGCAAACTGTAAACCTGACCCTATCACTTGCGCTTTAAAATGAGTGACTTCCGGATGTATTTAGGAATGAATTTCAAATTCTTTACCACACCTCTCAAAACTGGCCGCTGGCATCTCATGACAAGGAGCTTCCTTCTGTTCCTGCCACACAACACATAGGCCAACGGCTTCAAGGAGCCAGGACCAGCTGTCCTCTCCCGCGGGTGACTCTGTCCGCTCTGGGAGCCCTCTTTCACTGTGCCCTACCAATCTATCCACTCTATCCAGTAGCTCGCTTTGCTTTTCTCACCAACACTCACCGCTCGAAGCACCTGGGCTTTACATTTCCCGCTTCCCTAATAGGGTTTGAACTCCCTACGGCACGAACCTACCCCAACCAAAGCCTCGGGGCACCTCACAGGAACACACATGGTTATTTATCCGCTACTTCGGGGACTGGGAACAGCCTGGCTGAGTGCAGCCCGAGACCCCGGCCCCGTGCTCCCGAGCGGGGCCGCACATTCTCCGCCCGGCCCAACCCGGCCCGCCCTCG
>CABHPR010109522.1:0-16993 GCA_902168415.1 Peromyscus melanophrys
CATCTGGGACCTGCACACCTTGGAAGGGCAGCTCCTAGGCCTTTTTTTAAGAGAAGCAAAACAAAGAACTTCAGTTAGCTTACAAATCCTTTTACATTGTCTCTTTTAGAGCACTTTATTGGGTGCTTTAAAGTGATTTAGCTGATGAAATTACATACATTTTATTTTTATGTGTGTACTTAAAACATTTTTTAGATTTATGTATATGAGTGTTTTGCCTGCATGTATTTCCAATGCACCACGTGCATCAGAAGGTGTTGGATCTCCTGGAATGGGAGTTACGGACAGTTGTTGGTGCTAGAAATCAAACCCATGTCCTCTACAAGCAAAACTAGAGCTTGTAAACACCAAGCCATCTCTCCAGCCCTTAATGTATATGTTTTTAATACTATGTTATATACAACACAGACAATTGTAACATGAGATAAATTTTCACATAAAATGTCAACTTTAAGCCCCCAAAGAAAGAATCACCAAGAAATCTTACATCAGAGGAATCCATGTTTGCTGAGGGATCATATAAGGAATATTTCAGTTGGAACTATGACTCTGACCACCACTCTCTTGAGTACATGTTGTGTGTGTGTTGGTACTTACGTGAAGGCTACAGGTTGACATTATCTTCCTCAATTGCTTTTCATCTCATTAAAAAAATGGTATGTGTGTGTGCACATGTACCCCACACACCTGCAGGTAAGTGTGTGAAGGTCAGAAGAAAGCTATATTTGAGAGTTCTGTTCTGCCATATTGTGGGTTCTGAGGGTTGAACTCAGGCCATCAGGACTGCTGGCAGGTCCCACCACCTGATGAACCACCTTGTGGTCCCTACACCTCAATTTTTGAGGCAGCTTCTCTCACCCAAATCCCTACTAGGTGTGATTTATTGTCTCACAGTATATTGATTCAGCTAGACTTGCAGGCAAGCAAGCTTAGGGGATCCTCCTTATCCATAATCCCAGCACTAGATTTTCAAGGTGCTGGGGGTTCTGAACTCAGGCCCTCAGGCTTGCATGGCAAGTGCTTTACCAACTGAGCTCTTCCAATCACCCCAGCCTGCTGTGGGATGGTCTGTATGTCAAACATGTTGCTTATTGGTCAATAAATAAAGCACTGATTGGCCAGTGGTCAGGCAGGAAGAAGTATAGGCGGGACAAGGAGGAGAGAATTCTGGGAAGTAGAAGGCTGAGGAGACACTGCCAGCCGCCACCATGACAAAGAGTATGTGAAGATGCCGGTAAGCCACAAGCCATGTGGCAAGGTATAGATTTATAGAAATGGATTAATTTAAGATATAAGAACAGTTAGCAAGAAGCCTGCCACGGCCATACAGTTTGTAAGCAGTATAAGTCTCTGTGTTTACTTGGTTGGGTCTGAGCGGCTGTGGGACTGGCGGGTGAGAGAGATTTGTCCTGACCGTGGGCCAGGCAGGAAAACTCTAGCTACACCAGCCCTTCTTTTCTGTTTCTTATTTCACACTATGTTCTAACTCAACAGTAGATTTTCCATAGCCCATATGCTTCTTGATAATCTCTGTAGTTCTGAGCGGTTACTTAGTCTTCTAAATGAGAGCATTATACAAATAATAGAACAATAAATTATATTTTCAAAATATTCTTTGCTTAACAAACACATTCTTTAAGAACACTGAATTTTCCAACTGTATTTATCCATTCTGTCAATCCATTTATTCCCCACATGGAACTTAGATATCTCCTATACAGCATACACATTCTACTATCTCTCAAGACCCTCTCATTCTTAAAATGTTTATGTTTATCTGCCCAGTCACCCTCCTTACATTCTATAAATTTAAATATTAAATACAAAGACCCATGCTCATTTGAATCCTGATTTTCTTTTGGCTTAAAGCTTTATGAAAATCAAAGCAAGGGAGCTATGATACAGTGGGTTATCTCCTTACAGAGATATTTGCCCAATTTTGGTGTGATGGACACATTGGAGAGTGCAGGGCAAAGCACTATGGCCTGCTTTCCTACAATTTGGTGTCTGGATTATCAGTGACACTCTGTCTATTGTCTGAGGACTAGGCTGTGTCCCTGTTGGCAGCAAATATAGAAATATTACTTTTGGGCATTGAGAGATGAAAAAAATCATGTTTGTTTGTTGTTACTGCTATTTTCAACCTGTTTACCTTTCATAGTCTTAAGAGCTAAAATTTACACAGATACAAGTGACCTGTAGAATTGCCATGGGCCTGTGGATTGTATCATATTTCATTTTATGTAAGGCACAGTGGACTGCATGATAACCTTTATTTTGTATAGCGGCAAAGTTAAAAATATTGCCAATAATAGTCATAAAATATCATGGCAGAGATTTTAGCAATGCTAAAATGTGAAATAAAGGGTAAGGTAGGCACAGTGGCACTGACCTGCAATTCTGCCTAATGGGAGGATAACCAAGTTCAAGGCCATCTTGGGGAATATAGTTTTAAAATATTGTAAACATATTTGAATAAAAAAATTGTGTCTTCAGAGTAGGTAGAATTCTGTTATTTCTCTTTATTGGATATTGTGTTTGTTATCAGTAGGAAGAATAAATATTATTGTATCCACCAAACACTGCCTGTCAGGTGCTGGAAGCACTTGTCCATGCTCTTGAAGATGTGAATTGAAGCATCACAGTAGCACAATGTAAGATAGCTACAGTGTTGAATCCCCATCCTGTGCATGGGGAAATTGAGTGTGGAACGCATAGAAAGCCTAATATATAACATATAATATTGCCAATTATAGTCATAAAATATCATGAATTATAAGTGGCAGAGATGTCATCGATGCTAAAATGTGAAATAAAGAATAAGGTAGGCACAGTGGCACTGGCCTACAATCCTACCTACTGAATACTACTATATATAATATATAACTAGTTTATAACAGCAGTTAGGGTAGGATTTAAATCCAAGCTGAATTCAGTCTGTTGGGTGTTCTGTTATGCAGATGCACTGCTCTGAGGAAGGATGAAACTTGTGATAGAGCACTTACCTTAAATGGGGCGGCCATGCACTATATCCCTAGCACAGCAAATGAACACTTGAGTAGAGAAATAAGTAATTAATAAAATTCCAGTTACTTCTCTTATATCAGAAGGAAATGAAGTTTGCTATCTAGTATTTACAGTTGAATGTGCCTCTATATGGTAATCTGTAATTTCCTAAAATGTCCTTTCAATTTTTAGACATCACTTCATTACACCTGTGCACAAAATCATCCAGATGTGGTAGCATTGTTATTATCCAAAAAGGTTTCTATTGATGTCCAGGATGATGAAGGCTGCACACCCTTGATTAAGGTAGCTATTGGACAGCAGTTTTGATATGAATTGCATTAGATCTTGTCCTTGTTTGGTTTTTTTGTTACTGTGATAAAACACTGACCAAAACTAACTCGGGAAAGAAAATGTTTATTTGATGCACAATTCCACATCACAGTCCATCATGAAGGGAAACCAGGGCAGGAGCTCAAATCAGGAACCAGAGGCAGGAACTGCAACAGAGATCATGGGGGCAATGCTGCTTTTCCATGGCTTTTTCCAAGGTTTGCAGCTTTCTTATACTCCTCTGGACTACCTGCCAAGTTGTGCAACCACCTCTAGGAAGCGGTGCCCTCCCACATCAGCCTCAATCAAGAAAATGTCCCACAGACTTTCCCACAGTCTGGTCTGATAGAGGCAATTCTTCAAGTGAGGATCCTTCTTTCCAGGAGTCTTCAGGCTGTGTCAAGTTAGCAAAACAAATGAACAAGCAACCTCCCTCACTATAACAACAACCAACTAGTACTGAGATACTTTAATATCCAGATGTAGTGGCACACTCCTGAAATTCTATCATTTGGAAAGCTTTGGTGGGGAGATTATGAATTTAGGCAAGACTGGGGTACTTAAGAAGACCCAGTCTCAAAAAGAGAGGGAAAATATGCATAACCTAAGCAATTTCTCTGATCTAAGTGTAACTATTCAATGCAATTTTAGAAATATTTATCTTGACTTTCTTGAATTGAAGATCTTTTTCTTTATACAATACCAACAGGCCACACAGAGGGACAATGAAGAATGCGTAACTTTATGGCTGATTCAGGGTGCTAATCCCCACCTGAGGGATTTAAGTGGAAATACAGCCCTGCACCGTGCCGTTTCCAGAGACAACACAACAATTGCCAGCAAACTGCTTGATTACAATGTAGATATTGAAGCAAAAACTGAGGTAAAGACCATTCAACATCATCCCCAATGTACTTCGAGCAATTACACTCAGATCCACCTATCACATTCCAAAGCTCAAGCAGTCTCAATGAATCTGGTCAGAATAAAACATTTTTTTCCAAATATGTTTTTTACATTTTTATACATAGTTTAAAGGAACACAGCACAGCCTATTTTGTTTCAGAATTGGGCTTAATTTTGAAATTAAACAAATAAAAGATTTGCCCCCCCCCCACACTTCACATACACACAAACAATAAAAATGAATTAATTTTAAAGATAAATGTCTGTAGAATGAACAGAAGTCTGTTGAAATTACGAAGTTACTGATGTGGTTTGTCTCTCAGAGATAAGGCTGGAGTGGAAAATGAGAAAGGTCACAGGCACACAGGCAAATTTGATCATTGAAGAAAACCTACCAAGAAGACATTTTTTTTATTTAACTTGTTCAAATTTTGTATGTACTTGGGAAATGCTATTCAGCTTGGGAGATAATAATTCTCAGTTTAGGGAAGAAATAGTTTGGAAAAACAGATGGAGAACTGCTCCAGAGGGGCCACTTGAGCTCACTCATTGAACAAAGGCACACCAAACCTAGATGCCACGTGATAGGGTTGGGGCAATGGAGGCACATCTCCATGGAGCTAAGAAGCGTGGAACCAGTGAGTGTTTGTGGAGAGTTCTGGAGAGGAGTTGTGCTCACAGGCAATGTTGGACAGGGCAGTGGTGTGTCCAGAGGAAGGGGCCAGCTGTGTGTGTGTGAACCTGCAGCAAGGGATGAAGAAAAATCTATCCTTTGTCACTCATTGTTTGCAGAATCTGTGATTAATTTTCATTGGAGAAGCATGTAGATTTATAAAGTGTAATTTTTTTTTCTTTACAGGGTGGGTTGACACCGTATACACTTGCCTTATTTGAAGGAAAACACCAGATGGCGCAGTTTTTAATGCAGAACGGTGCAAATGCAGATTTGGAGGTTGAGTCCAATAGGTACTGTTTCTTCTTTTTTACAAGCTTAGTGCTGTTCTTGAGAGTGACAATTGCTCAAGTAAGGAATACTAAAATGATAGGAGGAAGATTGGCTTCAACTCAGAGGCACATAGTGAGTGTGAGCTGGAAAAGGGACTGTTCCAACCAAAACAAAAAACAACAGTGTGCATCAGGACTCAATTTCCCATTTAAAAACAACAGTTCATCATTCATAATCTGATTTGATTGTGGATTTTTGACTAGTTAAGGAAACCATATTAATGTTTTCACTTTGAAAAGTTTCAACTTTAATTATTTTTAACAGTGAAATTTGTAATCATTTCAGTATTTTCATTGTTTCTTATATATTTTCCTTTAAAATGCTGTGTTCAACATAGTTTTTGAAAATCGTGTTGTTTCTTTAATTACTCATTCTACTTTAAATGGCTTTTGAGCAATCATGACAATTAAATGCGATTATCAGATAGTATACTTGTAGAGTAGCTAATATCAACATGAATGTACCCAACATACTTGTATGTTTTAAATTGACTTATTTTAGGTGTTTAAACGTTTTGCATGCATTCTTTCTTTGTAGCTTGTATTTGGGCTGGCCAGAGACATCCAAGAGGGCTTTGAGTCCCCTGGAATTGCAGTTCCAGATGGTTGTCAGCCAAGTTATGGGTGATATGAATCAAACCCAGGTCCTCTACCAGAGCAAAAAGTGGTATATACACTGCTGAGTCATCTTTCCAGACCCCAGAATGAATATGTTTGTTATGCACCTGATCATAAGCATAGACCAAGATATCATTAGTAGAAATTATTAGGCAGCCTCACTGTGTTTGCTGATATCCTGGAACCTAGGCCTCATCAGCCTGCCAGTTTGACACATTGAAATGCAGAGAACTTATAGGCAGGAAGAACATGAATAGGAGGCTGGACATGTTGATACACTCCTCTAATCCCTGCACTCATGAGGCAGAGGCAAACTGGTCTCTGTGAGTTCAAGGACACCCTGATCTCAATTTATTTGGTGAATGGAGGAAGGCAAGAAACATGTGTGGCACAGCAGAAGTATGCAGGTCCAAGGATAACTTATAGGAGTCAGTTCTCGCCTCTCACCATTTCAATCTCAGGGATCAAATTGGACTTGTCAGTCATGATGGCAAATGCCTCTGTCAGATTAGCCCTCTCAGTGGCCCTGCGATGTATGCTTTGACAGAAAATATATTAGCATTAATATACACACACACTTGCCCACACACCAATAAAAGAAAACAAACAAATGAAAATGAAACCACACACAAACACTCCAGTGCCAGCAGATCACTCTGCTCGCAGGCATAATGACCTGGGATCCATCCCAGAAAACATAATTACCAGCAAACAGCTTGACTACAACCAATATGTTGAAGCAAATCTCAGTGAAAGATCATTCAACATCATCCCCATTGTACTTCCAACAATGACACTCAGATCCACCTATCACATGCCAAAGCTCAAGCAGTCTCAATGAAACTCTTCAGAGTAAAACACTTTTCTCCAAGTCTGTTTTTAATCTTGGTATACACAGTTTAAAGGGACAGCACAGCCTATTTTGTTTGAGAAGACAGCTTCATTTGAAAATCAAACAAAAAATGGTTTGGGGCTGACACACACTTCACATACACACCAAACCTAAGAATTAATTTCCAAAACCAAGAAAGTTCATCCTCTATCTTTCCATTGCAGGAAAGTGGAACACAGCTTTTCTCCTGGATACTGAGATTTCCACTTTAAAGAAGATCAGAAGTGCAAAGGACTTGTCTTCTCTTGATGAGATAATAACTGATATCTGCAAAGAAAAAAATATATATATTTACTGCTAATTCCCACTAATTTGAAATATAACATATTTGCTTGTGAGAGGAACAATGCCTCTCTGTTCCTATGTCTGCAGTATTGCAAATAGTGTCAGAGAAGAGGAACCCAGCCTGGAACATTCCTTCACCTCCTTCATACCCTCACTTCTGGGAACACACAAGGTAATCACCTTCTAAGGCACTGGTTCTCAACCTTCCTCAGGCTGTGACCATCTGATGCACTTCCTCATGTTGTGGTGACCCTGCACAGAAAATTATTTTCCTTGCTACTTGATAGCTGTCATTTTGCGAGGGTTATGAATTATAATGTCAATATCTATGTTTGCAGAAGGTGTTAGGTGACCTCTGTGAAGGACAGAACTAGGTTTCCCAAAAGGGGTCACTACCCAACTCTTGAGAACCACTGTTTTCATGGGTATGAGATAGTAAATTAGACCCTGGAGACAAACATCAGAAAGTGAGCTACTTGCATCAGAGAGACAAGAACATATACAAATGCAGAAAATAAATATTAGAGAATCAATCAGTAGCTAATGTCAACAGGAATGTACCCAACTTACTTGTGTGTCTTCAATTGATTATTTTAGGTGTTTAAATGTTTTGCATGCATTCTTTCTGTGTACCTTGTGTGTGGGCTGGCCACAGACATCCAAGAGGTCTTTGGATTCTCAGGAATTGCAGTTCCAGATGGTTGTCAGCCAAGATGTGGGTGTAAGTAAACTGCAAAAACTGTGGGTTTGGTGTCCCAGGTTTCAGCACTGAAATGTTAGTAAATTGATGGCTGAACTGCAAAGAGACAGTTCAGCCCTAGAGGGGGAGGTATCCCTGACATCTCAAGTTACTTAGAACAAGAGCTCTGTTCCAAAGGTGTCCTGGACACCTGAGGCTGTTTAGCACAACTATGATGGCTGAACTGGAGACAGTTCAGCATTAGAGGTTGAGGTATCCCAGACACCTTGAGCTACTTAGAACAAGAACTCTGCCCTGAATGTGTCCTAGACACTTGAAGGTGCTTAGCATAACTGTGATGGCTGAACTGGAAACAGTTCAGCCCTAGAGGGCAAGGTATCCTGGATACCTCGAGCTACTTAGGACAAGAGCTCTGCCCTGAAAGTGTCCTGGACACCTGAAGCTGTTTAGCACAGTTGTGATGGCTGGGACTGCAAAGAAAAAGCCCAACCTTGGAAAGGAAATATTTCTGACCTTTCCGGAGAGTCAGGTCTGGAACTGCTTCAGCAAGGAAAGGTATCCTGACTCTTTGGGAAAGTCAGGATATACCTGGTGTGATGGAGGATGGCCTCCCCGCAGGACACAGCAATCCTGCTCCTATCCTGGAGAGCTACAATCTCAGGCTAAGTGTTAACAGCTCTCTCTTGCTTAGTCCACTATGGGACTTCCCAGCAAGTTTCTTCTGTTCAGCTCCCCCTTACCTGTTCCACTATAAGGCATCCCAGCAAGGTTCTTCTGTTCACCAATGAAGGTCTTCACCCAAAACTCTTTTGAGAAAGGTTTATTTAGGAAGGAGGAGTCTAGGAGAGTAGCTGCCTCCACCAGGGTGGAGAGAACAGCTCACAACTGACTGGGAAGGGCAGTTTATATAGGATGTCTAGGGGGCGGAGTCAACTGTGATTGGTTAGTTTATTTTCTGCCCAGGGATTGGCCAGTATTATGAGCAAGGGGCAGAGATGGCCCTGATTTCAGGGCCAAACTGTGTTTCTCCCACTGGCCTTTCTTGGCTTTTTGACACTACCTCTAAGGCCAGGGCACATTTCTTTCACTGACTGATTCTAGGGGCCAAGAGTGTTATTTTGGTACTAGTTTCAGAGTCAGGGCATATTTCCTGGGTTCTGGGTTTGGAGATAAAGTGTTCATTTCTCTGGCTCAGGTCCCAAACACAGGCTGTGTTTCTTTCCCTGGTCCTGAGCCCTAGGTCCAGGATTCTACTGTCCTGCTCTGTGATTGGTTGATTTCACAAGTCAGTTGGACAGGGGCAGAGATGGCTCTGATCTGAGCTAAACTGTGTTTCTCTCACTGGCTTTATCTGAGGCATCCTTCCCTAATTCTGGGCTCCAGGGTCAGGGTGGGTTTCTCTACCCAGCCCGTTTTTCCTACGTGGGATGCTGTGAATCAAACCCAGGTAATCTGCCAGAGCAAAAAGTGGTATACACTGCTGAATCATCTTTGTAGACCCCAGAATGAATATGTTTGTTATACACATGATCATAAGCATAGGCCAAGATATCATTAGTAGAAATAATTAGGCAGCCTCACTGTGTTTGCTAACTTCCTGGACCATAGGCCTCATCAGTCTGCCAGTTTGACACATTGAAATGCAAAGAACTTATAGGCAGGAAGAACATGAATAGGAGGCTGGGCATGTTGGTACACTCCTGTAATCCTTGCACTCATGAGGCAGAGGCAAACTGGTCTCTGTGAGTTCAAGGACACCCTGGTCTTGATTTATTTGGTCCATGGGGGAAGGCAAGAAACATGTGTGGCACAGCAGAAGTGTGGAGGTCCAAGGATAATTTATAGGAGTTGGTTCTCTCCTCTTACCATTTCAGTCTCAGGGATCAAATTGGACTTGTCAGTCATGATGGCAAGTGCCTTTATCAGATTAGCCCTCTCTGTGGCCCTCCAATGTGTGCTTTGACTGAAAATATATTAGCATTAATATCCACAAACATACACAACACCTGGCCACACACCAATAAAAGAAAACAAACAAACAAAAATGAAACCACACACAAACACTCCAGTGCCAGCAGATCACTCTGCTTGCAGGCATAATGACCTGGCATCTATCACAGAAAACACAATTGCCAGCAAACAGCTTGACTACAACCCACATGTTGAAGCAAAACCCAGAGAAAGACCATTCAACATCGTCCCCATTGTACTTCCAACAATGACACTCAGATCCACCTATCACATGCCAAAGCTCAAGCAGTCTCAATGAAACTCTTCAGAGTAAAACACTTTTCTCCAAGTCTGTTTTTAATCTTGGTATACACAGTTTAAAGGGACAGCACAGCCTATTTTGTTTGAGAAGACAGCTTCATTTGAAAATCAAACAAAAAATGGTTTGGGGCTGACACACACTTCACATACACACCAAACCTAAGAATTAATTTCCAAAACCAAGAAAGTTCATCCTCTACCTTTCAATTGCAGGAGAGTGAAAAACAGCTTTTCTCCTGGATACTGAGATTTCCACTTTAAAGAAGATCAGAAGTGCAAAGGACTTGTCTTCTCTTGATGAGATAATAACTGATATCTGCAAAGAAAAAAATATATATATTTACTGCTAATTCCCACTAATTTGAAAAGTAACACATTTCCTTGTGAGAGGCACAATGCCTCTCTGTTCCTCTGTCTGCAGTATTGCAAATAGTGTCAGAGAAGAGGAACCCAGCCTGGAACATTCCTTCACCTCCTTCATACCCGCACTTCTGGAAATACACAAGCTTCTAAGGTACTAGTTCTCAACCTTCCTAATGCTGTGACCATCTGATGCAGTTTCTCATGTTGTGGTGACCCTCAACATAAAATTATTTTCCTTGCTACCTCATAACTATTATTTTCCTAGTGGTATGGATCATAATGTCAATATGTGTGTATTAAAAAGGTCTTAGGTGACCTTTCTGAAGGAGAGTCCTAGGATTCCCAAATGGGTCACTACCCTCAGGTTGACAACCACTGTCTTAATGTGTATGTGATATTATATTAGGCCTTTATCAGCTTAGCCCTCTCACTTATACTTTGACTGAAAATATTTTAGCACTAATACACACAAGAAAAAAACTGCACACTCACTTCATCACCAGCTGCATACTCCCCTTGCTAGCCTAATTACCTAGGTTCCAATCCATAACTAACAGCAAGCATCTCACGTACACAATCCCAGCACACCTTTATCCATATCGGAGGCTGAGAGTAGAACAGCTGTGAAACCTATCAGTCAGCCAGAGTGGAAGACACAAATCAGCAGAAACAGTAAAAGACCCTGTCTCACCTAATAAAGGAGGGAACCCCTCCTGTAGGTTACACTTTCGCCTTCACATACGTACACACGCACATGCACACACACACGCACACGCAAACGCACACGCACACACACACACACACACACACACACACTAGTATTGCACAAATAAGCATAGAACTGCATGCACACAACCCTGCACTCTCCCAATTGGTAAATAATTTTTAGAATCATGTGAAATTATCTACTCTGGTAAATAAATGGTCATTAGTACTCCTGTTGTAAAACTAACAGTTCAGGAAAATATCTTTAGGGTCTTCTCACTCATTTTCAGTGTTTCTGTTTTTCTTGTGGCATGTGTCCTGGAAAACTATCCTTGTAACATGTGGCCTATGCATTCCCTTTTTATAACTGGCTTAAGCATACTTAGTTAATGAGGAAAAGCAATGAGTGAAACATGTGACATATGAAAATGTGTCTGGGGGGCTGGAGAGATGGCTCAGCAGTTAAGAGCAGACTGCTCTTCCAGAGGACACGGGTTCAATTCCCAGCACCCACATGGCAGCTCACAACTCTCTCTAACTCCAAGATCTGAACCTTCACATGCAGGAAAATCACCAATGGAAATAAAATAAAAATAAATAAATTATATAAAAAAAGATGTGTCTAAGTCTGACAAGTATCACATGCTTTGATGGGTTCAAGCTGTCACTCTCAATGAAACCACTGAACCAAAAATATTCACAGATTCATTTGAACAGTTTGGACACACAGGTGTGATGTATACTCCCTCATCTTTTTCTCTTTGACCAATAATGCTTCTGAAGCTATTTTGTTTAATCATCTCTGTGTTATGTTGATGAGGCTGGGTAAGTTTTCGAATGTGTGAGTTTTTCACATAAGTAGCAAATGGCCTCCTCAACCCTGATACCAAAAGGTAAAAGTAGACTGCTAAATTAGGCATGTCACTGAGATGTCATGAATGACAAAGACCTGGAGTCATTATTTGTTGTGGAATAAAAGTCAGTGAGGTTTTCCATCTGCCAAGCAGCATCAAATACATTTTCAAAACTCATACTTCCTAAATGTACCTGATTAAATCAACTGGTCTTCTTTGTATGCTATCTAAGCCAACATTATAGAATTGCTTCACCTGTTTTTTGGCATAATCCACTGGGTAATACCCCTTCAGTGCCTCCAATGAATCCTTCAGGCTTTGTTCATGTCACTCATACTGTAATTAGATGATGGTTATATTACTTTCTATTGCCATGCCCAAGGCAACTCCTAGAAGGAAGGGTTTGTTTGGAGTGGGGCTTATGGATCCAATGGGATGCATACAGTTCCATCACCACCATAGTTCAGGCAGGCAGGCAGGCATGGTGCTGGAGCAGCAGCTGAGAGCTACACTTGACTCACACAAGAAACAGAGAGCTCACTGGAAATAGCACAAGTCTTCTGAAACCTCAAGGTGAACCAACAATGACACAACTCCTCTGACAAGGCCACACCTCCTAATCCTCCCCCAGATAGTTCCACCAATTGGTGGCCAAGCATTCAAATATATGAGCCCATGGGGGCTGTTCTCATTCAAGCCTCCAGAGAGGTGCTGGGGCAGGATATTATAGCTATCCTCCATGTATGACAATAGTCATAGTTAAGGAGTAAGAATTTGGAAGGCATCTCCCAGAATCCTTACTTGCAGCTCCACAGCTCCCCTCAGCTGTGGGTAGTGACACATTTTGCTCATGCATTTCAAAATCACCCTCACTGTTCTGCTGTCCCAGGAACCTAATGGGCAATTGTGAAAGGTTGTGGGGAAAGCATTAATGCAGTGCAGAAGAGAGAGGTTCCTTTTGTTCCCAAAGCTCCTCATTGTCACATCTTCTTAATCTGGCCAGAATGCAAAATCCCAGTCATAAAGACAGGAAAGGACACATTTTGTCCTTTTCTTTTTACAACTTCCCCTTATACAGAGAATGACTGTGTCAGGTAGTAAAGATAAGAAGGAAAGAAGGCGTAGGCTGAGCAGATCCCCTTTTAAGATTTCTCAAAACTCTGGGCCTTTTACTCAAACAGAAAGGAAGCAGAGGTTACTGAATATCAATGGCAGTTGTGATAAAATTAGACTAAGAAAAGAAACATTTGGGGGCTATAAATCAAGACCCTGACATTAACAGATAAGTCTTAAAATGAATAAAATCAGTGAAATTGTTAATGAAAACTAACATCTCAAATTTTCCTTAAAGGTTAAAAAGAAGGCAGAAGTTTTACTTCCTATACCCTGTGATCCCCATATTACTGTTCTCCAGCCTTGTGTCCATCTTGATTCAACATCTACATGCGATGGAGACGGAGTTGACCCTGTTGATCACAAAAATGATGCGCGCTCAGCCCAGGACACTCTTCTGGATCCCACAATTACTTTAGGTATTTGCACTGGGCATGCAAGGGGGAGACCATATGCTGACCCTGAGCCTGCTCCTGGTCACCACACTAGTGACACCGTGGACTCTTTTCAAACACTGACCGAGTTCTTGAAGCTTGACTTAGAGCAGAACACAAGTGTAGTAGATTCACTACTGATCAGGAATCTTCTCTTGTTCATGTCCCATGTGACACTCCAGAACCTACACAGGATAGTGACAACATTTTTGATTCTGTAAATACAGCTGACCACACCAGCTATACAATGAACACCTCTACTAAATCTATTCCTCCTCTGGCAGAAGACATGCTGCTGCTCGAGATAGCATCAGTAATGTGGTTCCTGGCACTACTAGTATCAATTATGACAAGGATAAGATACCTAATCAATCAAGTATTCAGCAGACGAAATCATTCAAGAGATCACAGGAACCAAAACGTTGGACAAGGTAAGTGAGACCACAGAAATGGTTTAAAATAGATGAAGATTTTTGTACTAGAAATCTAATTCTTTTTGGCACTAGTATATATGATTAAAAAATTTCATGCTTTATAGAACTTTTAGGCATTTTTTAGCACCAGAAAAGAATTGATTCATTTTTTCCAATAATATTGAAAATATATCACATAAGAATAACAGTTTAGTCCAACAAAAGTGCCCAAGTAAAGCTGGTAGGTTCACAGTTGTCTCCTATTCTGGAATGAGGAAATTATTTTCACTCCTAATGTGAACCTTGTGTTTTTTGAATGACTAAACAGAGAAATGTAACTATTAAATATTAGTTGCTATTTTTCTGTGTGCATACACTGACTTATGATTATAGCATCTTCTTGGAAACAAACACTCCAAGAGAAGCAACATCTGAGAATAGAACCAACAAAATGAGGCTCCACATTCTCACACCTTCTCAAACACAATGACACTAATGTCACTACATAAGACTCTACTGATGATGCCACTGCTACTGCTGATCCCGACGATGTCACCAGTGATGTTCTTGATGATGCAACTGATAGTCCTTTCTTTTCTTTTTAGTTGCTGCTGAAGCTGATTATTAATTCTCTGAAAGAAGAACACAACAAGTGACAATCTGTCAGGAAGATTTTATAAAAAGTAGACATTGTTAACTTAAATATTTTCTGAAAGAAGACACAGGATATATAGAATTCTGTACATGTTTGAAATAGTTTCCCATTGAAATGCATTATGCAAATATTTTAAGCTGTTTCTTGGTATTGTGCAAACTGATCACCTGACCACTCAGTGATATGTTTAAGGGGAAGGATTTTATTATAGACACTAGCGATAGAACAGATAGAGTCATCTGGAATATCCAAAGCAGAAGGAGATATTGGCTGAACATAGTCAGCCAACTGGACCTGGCTAATGAAAGAAGCAGAAACAGCTCAGAGAGGCAGAGAGAGAGAAAGAGACAGAGGAGGAGACAGAGAGAGGGAGAGGAACATGGAGACAGGAGGAGACAGAGACACAAAGACAGAGTTTTATAAAGAGACTGAGAAGCTGTGAGAAGGGATGCTTGTGAACTAGAGGGAGTTTAGGGGAGGGGAGGAGGGGAGAGGACCTAGGACACTAGCATAGACTTTGAAATGCATAACAAGTACTTGTGACACTGAAGGATCCTGCAGGCTAGCATGTGCCTTATTGTGATAATACGCACCACAGACAGCCATTTTCTCTACTGCCCGTCATAAGAGAAATGACACCTTTGGGTAAAGCTTCACAAGTTTTTGAGGAATGTTGACTTCTATCTACCTTCCAGAAATCCTTCTAAAGTCCAGTTGAGCTCATTTCCGGATATCTGGGCCTGCCCTTGGAGTTTTGGGAACTGGAGTTTTCTTTGGACATAACAGGCATCAATGAATTTTAGTGGATTTTCCAAGTCACAAATCAGCCTTGTTGAGGTTTACATATTCAAACTGCTCAAACACAAGTAAAAACACCCCCAAAGTGCCATATTGTCCTTAACATCCATAGAGTTCAAGTGTGGTTGCTAACCTGCATTTCCTTTTACTTTAATTTGATGCTACAAGCTGCAAAAATATACAATGTAGGAGTTCAGCTGATTATGACAAACGTAATACCTGGAAGAAGCCAAGGGCCTTCCAGAGGTCAAGCTGAGGCTCAAGGAGCCATGGTAATATTTGACTTTTGATTATCAGCCATTTCCTGTTATGAGTTTCTTGTGTGCTATTGTAGCTTTTCAATCATTTCTTGGGAACCATTTCCCCTCGACTAAAGGAATATTTAGATAACCTCATGCACTGACAGCTATGCACAGCCAGAACCCCAGTCAAGCCTCCCTGTAATTATCATCACTGGCAGCATCTGGCCAGGTCCATCCCCAGATGGAGGAAAGTACCTTATCAGAGATTCCTCTGTACTCTCTAAGAACAGACTTAAGCATCCAGACTACCCATTTGAGAAGGCCTGGCAGATGTGCCAATTAAGCTTAACTTCCTCCTTTCCCAAATCTTACCTCTAATTCCAGATCTCCCTTTAACTATCACCAGAGGAATCACAGGTTGCCTAGCAACCAAGCACACTTTCACCCACTCTGCAGAAAAACAGCAGATAGCTTGGACAGATAGGAGCCACAGGAAAAAAGAAGATGGTTTTATTTTCTCCCATTGACCTAGCAACTTATAGATTCTTAACATTTTCTACCAATCACGTTTAAGGCTATAGTTGAGCACATAAGAGTCCTCTTCTTAGAAATTACCTAAATTTAGCCTTTAGTTAATCCATTTCCCCATTAGTCACTTTCCTTTTGGGTTGCAAATGATTATTAACAATTACTGCCCCTCTATGTGATTCTTATCACCCCTCCATTTGACCCTGGAAGCCTGGCTTTGCACTGCCAAGGGATTACTGCTTGTAAGTGTATATATACTGAGACTCCCAGGGCACAGGAGGACTAAGGAGAAGATTTGGAAGAATAAATGACTAGACTAAGATCTCTGTGTGCTGAGATTCTATTTTCAAAAATAATCCTTGCCATTCATAGTTTTCTCTCCTGAGCCCCTGGGATATAGAATATTAAGGCTGGTCCCTCTAATATTATACAAGAAATTTTAGGACATCCCATTCCCCAGCACACATTAGCTGCACAACATCCCTCACTGAGGGTTGGGGCTTATGAGTTTCTCACTGTGTATGAAAGTGTACTGGACACCCTTCCACAGAAATCATCTATAACCTCTGCCTCCCTTTTCCAAAGTAGTCCCTGAGCCTTGGAGGGTGTGATTCAGACATCCTGTTGAGGTCTGAGCAATTCATAGCTATGCATTCTCTAAAGTTTGGCCAGGTGTGAGTCTGCGCATTCACCACAGCCCACTGCATAAACAAATGTCTCTGATGAGGGATGATAGTTGCCCTAATGGACAGGTACAAGCCTAAGTATTTAGAAGGCAGCTTGATGCCATGTAGTTTTAACAAAACAACAATAGAGAGCCTATTGTGTGGACTCAACACATCAGCCATTAACTCAGAGTCACAATACTGCAT
>CABHPR010109524.1:0-21397 GCA_902168415.1 Peromyscus melanophrys
TCCTCCTGTAGAAACAAAAGCAAAACCTCTTCCCCAACGTAGTACATACCCTGGTTTCCATTCTGAGGTTAGCACATCTTTAAAGTATATAGGCTGATTCAATTCTGTAGTTTTTTCTATTACCCAATGTCTCTCCGCAGCTGTTGTTCCTTTCTCATCGGCATTGAGAAAATTCAAAGTTAATAGAGCATTATGCAGTCTATTTCTGGGGGTTTTTGTTACCCCTTTCTGTTTATTTAGCATATCTTTTAGAGTTCTGTTAGATCTTTCTATAACTGCTTGACCTGTAGGATTATGTGGTATACCTGTAATATGCTTTATATCGTAATAAGCAAAAAATTGTTTCATTTTAGCAGAGACATATGATGGAGCATTGTCAGTTTTGATTTGTGCAGGTATACCCATGATAGCCATGACTTCTAATAAATGAGTGATTACAGAATCTGCCTTTTCAGAACTCAAGGCAGTTGCCCATTGAAATCCTGAATAAGTATCTATGGTGTGGTGTACATATTTCAATTTTCCAAATTCTGCAAAGTGAAACACATCCATCTGCCAGATTTCATTCCTTTGAGTACCCTTTGGGTTACATCCTGCTGGTAATGGTGTCTGATTGTAGAAGGAACAAGTAGGACATTTCTTTACTATTTCTTTAGCTTGTTGCCAGGTTATTGAAAAATCCTTTTTTAAACCTTTACTATTTACATGATGTTTTTTATGAAATTCTGAGGCCTCCAACACATTACCTATCAATAATTTATCAATTTCATTATTACCTTGTGCTAGAGGACCTGGCAGACCAGTATGAGATCGAATGTGAGTTATATAAAAAGGGTGACTCCTTTTCCTGATGGTATCTTGTAATTGGACAAATAGTGAGGTCAATTCTGAAGCATCAGGAATAAATTCAGCAGTCTCAATATGTAATACTACTCTTTCAGCATACTGAGAGTCAGTCACTATGTTGAGCGGTTCTGAAAAATCCATTAATACCAACAGAATAGCATACAATTCTGATTTTTGAACTGAATTATAAGGACTTTGAACCACTCTACTTAATTTTTCGGATTTGTAACCTGCTTTTCCCTGTTTGTTGGCATCTGTATAAAATGTACGAACTCCAGATATGGGTTTTTCGCGTACAATTCGAGGCAAGATCCAATCAGCTCTCTTTATAAGATCAATTCTATCGCTTTTGGGATATTTGCTGTTAATTTCTCCCAAAAAATCACTGCAAGCTCTTTGCCAAGGTTCACTCTCTGTCCATAGCTTTTCAATGTCCTCCTTAGTTAAAGGTACGACAATTTCTGCTGGGTCTTTTCCTACTAATTGACGAAGTCTCAATTTTCCTTTCCAAATCAAATCAGAGATCTTTTCCACATAAGTTTTTAATTTTTTATTTGGTTTATTTGGTAAGAATATCCATTCTAATATGATATCTTCCCTCTGCATTAATATTCCAGTAGGAGAATGTCTAGAAGGTAAAATAACCAAAATGCAATCTAACTTTGGATCAATACGATCCACGTGTCCTTCATGTACCTTTTTTTCTACCAAGGCCAATTCTTTCTCAGCTTCAGGTGATAATTCTCTTGGACTATTTAAGTCCTTGTCACCTTCTAAGGTTTTAAACAAATTATTCAGTTCGTCATTTTTTACCCCAATAGTAGTTCGTAGATGAGAAATGTCTCCTAATAATCTTTGAAAGTCATTAAGAGTTTTTAGTCTATCTCTCCTAATTTGCACCTTTTGGGGTCTAATTTTTTGCTGCTCTATTTTGTATCCTAAATAATTAATAGAATTTCCTCTTTGAATCTTTTCTGGAGCAATTTGTAATCCCCAGCAAGGCAAAATTTTCTGTATTTCTTCAAACATTCTTTCTAAAGTATCTTCATTCGAATCAGCTAGTAAGATATCATCCATATAATGATAAATTATAGATTTAGGAAATTTTTTACGTATCTTTTCTAATGGCTGTTGTACAAAATTTTGGCATAGAGTTGGGCTATTCAACATTCCCTGTGGTAGGACCCTCCATTGAAATCTTTTAACCGGTTGAGAATTATTATAAGTGGGCACTGTGAAAGCAAATCTTTCTCTGTCTCTTTCTTGTAAAGGTATCGAAAAGAAACAGTCTTTCAAATCGATAACTAAGAGAGGCCATCCTTTTGGTAACAGAGTAGGCAAAGGAATTCCAGATTGTAGAGAGCCCATTGGCTGAATTACTTTATTAATTGCTCTAAGGTCTGTTACCATTCTCCATTTTCCTGATTTTTTCTTTACAACAAATACAGGAGAATTCCAAGGGCTTATCGATTCCTCAATATGTTGAGCATTTAACTGCTCTTCTACCAGCTCCTCTAAAGCCTGGAGTTTCTCAGTTGTTAAAGGCCATTGCTGAACCCATACAGGCTTGTCTGTCAACCATTTTAGAGGTAAAGCTGTTGGTTTCTTTGGGAGATCATCAGTTGTTGTGCCCTGTTCTCGTATAATATGGATGACTGGTGACCACTTAGAATAATGCTTTCCAATATTTCTCTCAGAAACATGTGCTATTTTTTGATTTATTTCTGGGACTGGAGGGATGTTAATCTGAGCATTCCATTGTTGCAACAGGTCTCGACCCCACAGGTTCATAGCTATGTTAGCCACATATGGTTTTATTTTACCTCTCTGTCCTTCTGGACCTATACATTCGAGCCATCTTGCACTTTGTCTTACTCGAGATAATGTCCCAATTCCCAACAATTGAACATTTACCTCCTGAAGAGGCCAAGTTGAATGCCAAAATTCTGGTGCAATTATGGTAACATCGGCACCTGTGTCTACCAAACCAGACAACAAAACACCATTAATTTTTACCATTATTTTTGGTCTTTGCTCATTGATAGATGTTTGCCAAAAAATTTTCTTTATGTTCCTTTTTGATTGTTCTATCCTCTTTGTTTTATCATCCTGACTAGCATGACTTATTTTGACAGGCATTTCGTTATTTAATCGCTCTGAGCAGGGGCTTCCTCTACGGCTGCAGGAAAGGCCTGAACTGGATTTGCTTTCGGGGCCCGTATGAGGCCCCTCTGGGAGTTTCCCGAATATTGAGGCAACGGATTTCCCCGTCTGTCTCTTGTCGATCTACATTCATTGGTCCAGTGTCTTCCCTTACCACACCTTCTGCATACTCCAGAAGGAAGGGGCATTCTATTACCATTGTTCCTTGAAGAAACATTGTTCCTAGGAATGACCTGTCTACAGTCCCTCTTCAAATGTCCTTGTTGTCCACATCCAAAACATCTGACATTCCTCAAACCTCTTGAAATTACTTCTCCTACCCACTTATCATCATGGTCCTGAGCTTCCACATTAACTGTGTCTCTAATCCAATCTTCCAAGGGTGCAGATCTTGCCTTTAACGGCCTGATTATACTTTTGCATGCTGCATTTGCGTTCTCAAAGGCCAAAGATTCAATTATTATCTGACTAGCTTCTGAATCGGGGACTGTTCTTTTCACTGCTGAAGTCAGTCTTTGTAAAAAATCTGTGAAAGATTCCTTTGGGCCTTGTGTAACTTTTGTAAATGACTCAGCTTTTTTTCCTGGTTCCTGAACTCTGTCCCATGCGTTCAAGGCCGCCATACGACATAAAGCCAAGGTATTTAAATCATATTGACATTGGGTTTGCACAGAAGCATATTGGCCTTCTCCAATAAGCTGATCCTGGCAGACTTGTATTCCTTTATCTTTCCATTGTCTTTCTATATTTCTAGCTTCGTCCTTATAATACATGAGCCACTGGAATTTCTGGCTCGGCTCTAAAACAGCCTGTGCCAGATCCCGCCAGTCCTGTGGTGTAATCTTATTATATATTGACCAAGAGTTTAACATTTGTTTTATATATGAGGAATGCATGCCATATGATACTATTGCCTCCTTAAACTTTTTTAAATCCATCATGTCAATTGGAACCCAAACATTCTGTGTAGTCATTTGATCAGGCATCTCTTGTGTGGTTACCGGACAAATCAAGGGTGACTGTGTAAAAACAGGCTTCCTTTCTGTAACCGTACAATCCGATCTTGGAACAACTCCACAGTTAGTTTCTAACACCATTATCCTGGCACTTAAATTAACTATCTTTTTAAATTGTAAAATGAGTAAAAACATAGTTACGAATTGCATAATAATAATAATACCACTAATATTAATCATCCCATTCAGTTGTTCCATTATCACATTGCCTAAATTTTCAAACAAAGCCCAATTTTCTTCTAATGCACACAGAAAACCCATTTTTATATATATATATGTAAACAAGAACCGTAAATTTTTTTATTCGTGTGGAGGGAGAGAGGGAGGGAAGGAGAGAGAGAGAGAGGGGGGGAGAGAGAGAGAGAAAATGAACAGTTTCCCCAATTAAAGGGAGACTCCGGTAGAGGAAGTAAAGGCGCCGAAGAGGGAAATGAAGAGAGAACAGTCCTGCTGTTGTCAAGTGTACTACCGACGATCCACCACTAGGGGGAGCAGGACAGCCCACAGTGAAGGCTCTGTAGGCAGAACTGGAGCAGGCGGCCCCCCGCCAAGCCCAGGGCCACGCAGACTAAGAAGGGGGAAGGATCCCAGAACCAGGGCAAAAAAAAATGGAAGGAGTCCAGAACTAAGGCAAGAAGACAGATGGAACCCCAAACCAAAGTAGAAAGTCAGAGAGCAAAGGGAGGAAAAGAAAGAATTGCTAACCGCTTGGGCCTACCTTCAGTCCGGCCTGGGCCCGAGCCGGCCGCCCAGGCAGGAAACCGGACCTGCAGTTAATGGATTCCTGTCACGTTGGGCGCCAGATGTAGTTGTATTTTACAAGAAAAAAGAAACACTGTAGCTATATTTATAAGGAAAAAGAAACACACCAAGCCAAAGTAAAGAGAAAAGCCAAAGAGGTCAGAGCTAAGAGCCTTAACCGCTTTCAGTTAGCTAGTCTCTCCCTGAAGCAACGACTCTCTGCTCAAAAGGGGGGTTGTCCTTTTATAGAATTCTGTTCTGCCTTCTCATTGGTTGTAAGCCCAACTGCCTAACTGCCTCATCACTACTTGTTCGCCAGACCCTGGCTATGGCTTGTTAATAGCTCTGACCCCTAGGCAACTTTATTTATTAATATATAACATTTTAATACAAAAGAAAATATCACCACAGATAGTGAGGACTATAAACAAACCAATATGTGCTGTATTCTAGATATGCAAATTGTAAGCAGAAATTAAACTTGCAAACAGTGAGGAAGCAGGACTCCAAATGATACAATCATAGGCTTTAATGACAGTGAACTCAATGACATACTATACAAAGACTTCAAAGAATAATTGTAAGAATGTTCCAGAAATCAAAGAGCATACAAATTACCTCTAAGGACAATCCAATTAGATCACAAACATTTGTAAATAGTAAGGAATTTTATGAAGATGTGACAAAAATTCAATAATAGTACAATAACAATGAGAATTCATACTAACATTCTGAAAATGAAAGACACAACAATTCACACAGCAAACTGTATAAAACGTGTTACTGAGAGATTATCTCAAGTAGAAGACAGGGTATTGGGACTTGAAACAAGACAGATGAATTATAATTCAAACTATGACAAAGATAAAACAATAAGGAAGGAGGAAGAAAACACAAGAGACTTAGGGGACATCAACAAAAGACCAAATTAAGAAAGCACCGGCACAGGAGGAGGACAACATGTGAAAGGACCAAAGGTATTTCTCATAAAATGACAGCCAAAATTTTACCAAATGCTGGGGAAACACAGCCATCGAGATACAGGAGGCAGTTACAGTGCCCAACGGGCAGGTTCAGAAAAGGACCTGCCTTTTTAGAATATTACTTAAAATCTCAATTATGCAGAATAAAGAGGAATTTTAGTTTACAAGACAGAAGGTCAATTTCATTTAAAATCCTCATCATAATCACAGTAGCTTTAATCACAGATACTTTAAAGGAGGGAGTATCAATTATGTGTTTCAAACAGAGACAAAATTTCCAACTTCAATTACTATACCCAACAAAGCTGTCCTTCATAATTCAGAAAGACAGAAAAACTTGTAATGGTGAACACAAATTGCAGGAATATTTAGCTACTGGAACACCATTAAGGAAGACATTTCCACAGTGTCTTTACTCATTACACACTCCTTCACAATGCATATTAAGTTAATCAGTAGATGTCACAGGAATGTGTAGACTACACTAGATCACTAGACAGAAAAGCAAAGATTTGAAATACATCCAAACTTACAAAAACACAAATTGAAAATAATTACAAATAACTTTCATTAATAACTGAATTTGAAGAATCCCACTCTCTAATCAAAGGACACAGACAAGGAAATTTTTTCAAAAACAAACAATACTCTGTTGCTCAGAAAGAAAACACTGCACTCATAAAGAAGAACAGAGTCTCCCCAGTACAGGAAAAGACCATTCCAGGTAAAGTGAAGCAGAAAAAAGAAAATTGTAGTTCAATCAATGAACATGGATGGAGAAATTCTCAAGTAAATACTGGTGAACAGGTCTCAACAGCACATCAGAAAGATCAATCCCTACACACAAGGTGACTATAGTACCGGGATGTCAGGCCGGTTTAACATATGCAGATCAATCAAGTATAATATGTCACATAAACATATGCTAGGATAGAAATTATATCCTTATTGAAAAAGATACAGAAAATGTATTGAGCGATGTTCAGCATCCCTTCGAGAAAGCAAACAAAGAAACATAAAAAAACACATTTGAAAAATAGGACAGTTTTTGACAAAATAAGTTTTTTATAAAATAGAACATAGAAAACATTGTACTACATGGAGAGAAACTTAAAGCATTTCCACTAAATTCAGAAATGGAATCAAGTGTGGTGGTTTTTCCCAGAATTAATGAAAAATTAAAAATTAGGTCACCAATATGACCAGAGACCAATTAGACAGAGACAATTTCTCAATGAAGTTTCTCTTTTTTCTTGTAGCTCTGCTTTGTGTCAAGTTGACAGAACTAAGCTACACAATGGGTGGGTTGGGTGTTCAGTTCAGGCATTCCAGTGGTGACACAACATATACTCCTAGATCTTCCTGAAATTTTAGTAGTTCAGAAGCACCTCAATATTTCATCAGTTTGTTCTCATATATTCATGTGTGGACTTTTACAAAGTCCTGAAAGAAATGTGTTCACTCAGGTCATGTATAGAAATAAACTTGTTAACTTCTCAACACGATGAGATGCTATAACTATTGAAGGAGTAGTCAAACTCCTGACCCAGCATCTGTCTGATTTTCCTCAGATGCCCTCTGCTGTGTGCAGTGTTGATTGTCACCCTGGATTCAGAAAATTCCATCAAGAATGGATGGCAGCCTGCTGTTTTGATTGCACCCCCTGCCCAGCAAATGAGATTTCCAATGATACAGGTAAGTGTTTACTACAGGGGGAAATCCTTCAGATTGACTGACTTCTGTGATCCACATTGCACTTTCAAAGGGGCCTGGAAGAAGGCTGCACTGCTGTGTGATATTCACAAGAGAAGACTGCTCAGACATAGGTTTAAGCTAAATAATGTCTTCATTAGCTGGATGTCAACTGCAGTTGATGATCAGGACCCCAGTGTAGCACTGAGCCTTTCTCAGGGTGAGATTTGAAGCAAAAAAACCATGTTCTGGGTTGACAGACTTAAGTTACCAAGAACAGTGAGCCAAAAGCAGTTCCACAGAAGCTAAAAGGCAAAGTCAGTACATTTTGAGATTTTCCCAGTACTGTAAGGACTATGATGGATTAGGCCTTTGCTTCAGTTTGGCAGGTTGTGCTACTAGGTGGTGAGTTTTATAGTCTGAGTGGTACTTCTATGATGGGGTCAGTTGAGCTAGGGTGAGTCTGAATAACTACTATGTTCTGTGGCCCTTTTACAGCACAAATAAAATCTATTCCTTTCCTAATTTTGTTTTACAAGTATGTGAACAAAAATACATTACAACCTGTGCCTTCACATATACACTTGACTCACTGTAAAATCTTTGCTGGTAGTATTTTGTAAAAGAAAGTGTCTTGAAAAATCAAACAGCCCTGTGAGGGAATTCTACACTATGCTGTCTGAATGATTATATCCATGTAAAGGTACATGTAGACTAAAATAGAGTCATGAGTCTTTGTAAATATTTGGTTATTCATTTAACCTCCTTGAATGTATGTATCTTTTCCTGTGTGAGTTTATGTGCAGGAGATTGTGGAGGCCAAAATAGTGCACACAAGCCCCTAAACCTTGAGTTTCAGACAGGTGTAAGCTTCCACATGGATGCTGGGTCCAAACCCTTGTTCTCTGCAGGAGCTGTAAGCTCTCTTTTTTTCACTTTTCTATATTAAGAAATTTTCTACTCACTCTACATACTATCCACAGATCCCCCCTCCTCAATCCTCCTACCCCCAGCCCTCTTTCCCAAGCCACCCTGCATCCCCACATCCCCCAAATTGAGGTCTTCCATGGGGAGTCAGCAGAGCCCAGCATACTGAGCTTAGGCAGGTCCAAGTCCCTTCACACTGCACCAGGGCTGTGCAAGGCATCACACCACAGGCACCAGATTCCAGAAGCCTGCCCATAGACCAGGGACAGATCCCTATCCCCCTGCCTGGGTGCCCCCCAAACAGTTCGAGCCAAACAAGCATCTTCTGTATCCAGAGGGCCTAGTCAAGTCCCACGGGGGCTCCACAGCCACTAGTGTACAGTTCATGGGCTTCCAGTAGTGTGGCCAGTCATCTCTGAATGTCCTCCCATCATGATCTCACCTGCAGTATCTCTCCTCTCTCTCATTGATTGGATTCCCAGAGCTCAGCCTGGTGCCTGGCTGTGGATCTCTGCATCTGCCTCCATCAGTCACTGGACAAAGACTCTTTGATGACAGCTAGGTTATTTGCTAGGCTGGTCACTAGAGTAGACCGGTCCAGGCACCCGCTGTTCCACTGCCAGCAGACCAAAGTGGGGTCAACCTTGTGGATTCCTGAGAGCCTTCCCAGCGCCCTGCCTCTTCCTATTCCCATAATGTCCTCATCTGTTATTGTATCTTCCTCCCTGCCCTCCCACTCTGTCCTGTTCAAGCTTTACCCTCCCAATCTCCTATGTACTCATCCCCGCTTCTCATTCTCTGCTACCCCTCCACACCCAGTCCACTCATGTAGATTTCAACCACTTCTCCTTCACAGGGTCATCCATGTGTCCCTCCTAGGGTCTTTCCCTGTGAGCTAGCCTCTCTGGAGTTGTGGGTTGCAGTCTGGCCATCCCTTCCCTCACATTTAGTATCCACTTATGACTGAGTACATACTATGTTTGTCCTTCTGAGTCTGGGTTACCTCACTCAAGATGATATTTTCTAGTTCTATCTGTTTGCCTGCAAATTTCATGATATCATTGTTTTTTACTGCTGAGTAGTACTCCATTGTGTATATGTGCCATATTTTCTTTACCCATTCTTCAGTTGAGGGGCATCTTGGCTGTTTCCAGGTTCTGGCTATTATAAATAATGCTGATATGAACACAGTTGAGCATGTGTTCTTGTGGGAAGATTGAGCATTCCTTGTGTATATGACCAAGAGTGGTATAACTGGGTCTTGAGGAAGACTTATTCCCAATTTTCAGAGAAACCGCCATACTGATTTCCAGAGTGGCTGTACAAGTTTGCATTCCCACCAACAGTGGAGGAGTGTTCCCCTCGCTACATGTCCTCTCCAATATAAGCTGTCTTCAGTGTTTTTGATCTTAGTTATTCTGACAGGTGAAAGATGGTATCTCAGAGTTGTTTTGATTTGCATTTCCCTGATGACTAAGGATGTTGAGCAATTCCTTAAATGACTTTCAGCCACCTGAGGTTCTTCTGTTGAGAATTCTCTGTTAAGCTCTGTAGTCCATTTTTAAATTGTATTGTTCAGTACTTTGATGTCTAGCTTTTTAAGTTCTTTCTATATTTTGGAGATCAGCCCTCGGTCAGATGTGGGGTTGGTGAAGATCTTTTCCCATTCTGTAGGCTGTCGTTTGGTCTTATTGACCGTGTCCTTTGCTCTACAAAATCTTCTCAGTTTCAGGAGTTCCCACTTGTTAATTGTCGCTCTCAGTGTCTGTGCTACTGATAAGCACTCTTAACTGTGGTGTCATCTCCCGGCACTGAAGTCATGAATCCTACACAACTTGTTCTTGCCACTGCCCACAAACATTGCTGACAAAGAGAGATATTGTGTCACCATGTGTTATGATGGTAAATAAGTATTGTGTGGTGGTAGGCATGCTGTTTATACAGCATTTGCTGATGACTGGTATTTTGTATTGTCATATACCTGAGGGGTGAATGTGGAAGACAGCATGAAGATGTGAATTCAGGGTGATACCCTAAGACTGCAATGGGAGCCTGCTAAGGAAACTTTGGGATGTTGCAAATGCTGTTACTTCCATTTGAGGGAGGTTTTCAGAGAGTTTTGAGACTGATTCCATTGTAGGTTGTGGTGACTAAAGATTAGTAACTGTGGGTAAAATTACTAGAAACAGCTAAACACGAGACAGTATTTGATTTCATAAAAAAAAATTGGGGAAAAATGTGGACACTTGATGTAGAGAAAGACAGCTGCCCCACTTAAGATTTTTGTACATAGTAGCAATGAAGGTCACAATAATATAGATAACATAGTCTTGTAGTGAAAAGAAATCCATATAAGTTAACTGGTTATTGATTTGGAGATGGCCAAATTCAAAGGAGAGTACAGAATTGTTTTTGACTTTTATTGTCAGTCATTTTCTATAATGCAAAGAACATTTAAAAAAGACATTTGGGGTGTTGGAGAGATTTCTCAGCAGTTAAGAGCATGGGATGCTTTTTAAGAGGTCCTGTGTTCAATTTCCAGAAACCACATGGTGGCTCACAACTGTCTATAATGAGATTCACTGCCCCCTTCTTGTGTGCAGGCACACATGCAGGCTGATCACTGTATACATAATAAATAACTAAATCTTTTTTAAAAAGATATTTATGGTCAATGAGAAGAGTTAGCAGGTAAATCTCTTGCCACAAGTCTGATGACCTGAATTCATTGCAGGAAGCCCATTGAAATGACATGGAGCCCACTTCTACAAGATGCCTTCTTGACAACTTGCACTTTACACACACACACACACACACACACACACACACACACACACACATACACACATGTGCACGCGCAAACACTCACACACATGTATAAAAAATAAACAGATTGTAATAAAATTGATTTACGATAATAATTATAAAGGGCATTTATATTAATAAATACCAACAAAAATAAACAAACCTTTAAGTTTATGAACATTTGAATTTGGCATATGTAGAGGATAGGAAGTCCATAGAGGGCCAGGTCAATGTGAAGGCCGCTGGAGGCATCGGATACCCTTTGTACCAGAGTTACAGGTAGTAATATGGGACTTCACATGTTCTGGGAACTGGACATAGGCCCTCATGTAAAAACAGACCATGTTCTTAACTGCTGAGCCATCTTTCCAGCCCCTTAAAGAACAACAGACAAAAAATATAATTATAGCTGGCCATAAATGCTAGGTTGGTTTTATTCATGGAATGACTTAAAATCCTGGAAGCACATCATTGCTCTCCATTATTATCCACAATTTTGCACAATTACAATCATATTTCACTTACTTGCCCTGGTGGAAATTACAACTTATGAATGGGGTATTATTGTTCAATTCAAATATTCTGTGTTACCGCTATCACTTGGGAGTTCTCATGTTATCTTGTTCATGCTGTTTTACCAATAACTCCTTAACAATTGAGTACATTAGTAGAACCCAGGTCTGTTGGAATCCATGGAGGTTTCCTAGTGATATCTGAGCTTGCTTTACCAGCATGGCTTCCTAAGAGGATGAATGGACCTCAGACCTGGGTACTAGGTGTTTGGTAGCGTCTACATTTAGTTGTATCTAGTAATTGGGAGTTCTTTTGCCTCGCCCCTTGGCACTGATATAAAGAGCCCTTTGGAATAAAGTTCTGGGCTGGTGGATTAGGATCTAGGCTCCTCTGCGGCTATCCTGTGTTTCTGTCTGTCTCTCTCTCTTTTCCCCCTATATTTCTGTCTAAATCTCTTATCCCCCACTCCCCAGGGACATCCAGGGGGAAAGTACCCACAGAGGTCTCATGTAGAAAGAAATTGGGGAAGGAAGTAGGTGCTCTGTGCTTCCAAAAGTAGTGATATAAGATACAAGCCTTCTGGGTGTTATATATGTGTAGAGATTTCTACCTTAATACTAGGATTATTTCATTTTATAATCTATTTAGTGTCCCTGTTCCCTGATGAGGACACAACTAAGGGCATCATATTTAATTAATTTTTTTTGAGAATGTCATACATCATTAGAAAACCTCTCTATCCCCATTCTATTTCCCACATATCACATGCAACAAAATCTCTCAAACTCATGAGCTCTCTTTCATTTACTATTTTCAAACACTCATTTTCCTTTACTGCTTTCACATACATGTGAACTTGCACACACACAATAGATTCAATTTGTTGTTGCTCAGCTACTCATGTGTTTGGTGATGATCATATGGGAATAAAAGAAAGCTATAAGGGTTGGGGATTTAGCTCAGTGGTAGAGCACTTGCCTAGCAAGCACAAGGCCCTGGGTTCGGTCCTCAGCTCTGGGGGAAAAAAAAAAGAAAAAAAAGCTATAAAAGTTTCATCAAGGATAAGACCAAGTCTCCATCTCTCATGAGGGCATCGCTTCTAATTCAGACAGAAAGATTCATGTTATAGTGTATCAGTAGGATCTGTGTTTGTCCTTGAAGAAGATAGCCAGTATGAAATGGAAGCATTGCTTTTCAAAAAAGTCTCAATTACATCTTTATCAATAAAGTATGTGAATGGTGTAAAGCTTCCAAAATACACTGGAGTGGCCTGTCCATAAGAAATGCTGAAGTTGCACTAACAACACTTTTGCTTTCTGCATAAGATATGGATCAGTGTTTGAAGTGTCCAGAGGACCAGTATGCCAATGCAGAACAGAACCACTGCCTGTACAAAGATGTGACCTTTCTGGCCTTTGATGACCCCTTGGGGATGACCCTGTCCTGTATGGCCTTGTGTTTGTCTTCATTCACCGTTCTGGTTCTTGGTATACTTGTGAAGCACCAAGACACTCCCATTGTGAAGGCCAATAACCTCACTCTCAGCTACATCCTGCTCATCTCCCTCATCTTCTGTTTCCTCTGTTCCTTGCTCTTCATTGGCCATCCCAACTCAGCTACCTGTATCCTGCAGCAAATAACATATGGTATTTTATTCACTGTGGCTGTTTCTACTGTGTTGGCCAAGACAATTACTGTGGTTTTGGCTTTCAAAGTCACTACTCCTGGAAGAAGGATGAAGTGGCTCCTGGTATCAGGGGTACCTAACTTCATTATTCCATTCTGCACCATCATCCAAATTATTCTCTGTGCAATATGGCTGGGAACATCTCCTCCCTCTGTTGACGTTGATGCACACTCTGAGCATGGCCACATCATCATTGTGTGCAACAAGGGCTCAGTAACTGCTTTCTACTCTGTCTTAGGATACCTGGGTTCCTTGGCCCTGGGGACCTTCACTGTGGCTTTCTTGGCCAGGAATCTCCCTGATACATTCAATGAAGCCAAATTCTTGACATTCAGCATGCTGTTGTTCTGCAGTGTCTGGGTCACTTTTCTCCCTGTCTACCAAAGCTCCAAGGGCAAGGTCATGGTGGCTGTGGAGGTCTTCTCCATCTTAGCCTCCAGTACAGGCTTGTTGGGATGTGTCTTTGTCCCCAAGTGCTACATCATTTTGATAAGACCAGAGAGAAATTCTCTTCAAAGGTTAAGGGAGAAATCATCTTCCAGAACTCACATTTCATAAATTTTAAATACACATGTAATGTTGGTACTGAACAATCTATTAGGATATGATGAAAGATTATTCATTAGCTAGTGACTCTCACTGTTTCTTTTAATGATGTTGTTTATCAGTGACATGTATACTACTTTTATCTATATTGTCTCCCACAATATTCCACTTAGCTACCTATTTTTACAAGACATGGCTGTTCAACATTAGTGCAGAGTGGTAATGTTCTATTTGTCTCATATATACTATAAGATTTATAATAAAATCTGAGGCTTCTTTTAGATATCTTAGTGAATTTAAGACTTTTACAGCACATGAATATTGACAGAATCTGAAGGAAGTTTGTGAACTCATGTTTGCAGATGAAGACAAAACAATGCTAGCCCTTATAGGGGGAAGACTAGAAAATCCTGATGCATCCTGGGAGTTAGAGGAGTAGAACTTAGGAGAGAGAGGGGTGTTTCGATAAACACATATTGCAGAATATTTCAGAAGCAGGAGAGCTGTCTCAGCAGACAAAATCGTGTGCTACTCTTGCAAAGTGGCTGAGTTCAATACACAGCCCTCATAAAATGTAGTTCACACCACTTATAATGGTAGCTCCAAGTGATCAATGT
Organism: Peromyscus melanophrys; assembly: GCA_902168415.1. NCBI lineage: Eukaryota > Metazoa > Chordata > Mammalia > Rodentia > Cricetidae > Peromyscus > Peromyscus melanophrys. The sequence continues at coordinate 14,537 of CABHPR010109524.1, forward strand.
CCTCTTAGGGCCTCCAAGGATTCTTATACACACACATGCACATTACAATACATTCATCTCACACACACAAACACAAACACTTTCACACACATCTGAATCCAACACCTTACTGTCTCTCACTAAAAAGCAAAGAGGTTTCTATTGATAATAATAATATAAAATACATTACAGAAAATATGCTAGGATAAAACAAAAATGACACATTAGATTGAACAAAAGGAACAAAGAGAAAGAAAGGAGCCCAAGGAAAGTCAGATGAATCAGACACCCACTGGGTTGCACATTCTCAATCCCATCAAAACTTAAAGTGGTAGCCATTGCATATACTCAAAGAAACTAATAGGGTAAAGTAAGAGAAGAAAAAAATAAGACAAAACAACAAAAAAAGTTAAAAACAACAAAGAACAAACAAGAAAGTAAAAGACATGATATTGTGAGACAAGAAACTTCCAAAGAAGCCATTGAGTTCATTTTCTGTTGGCTATCTACTGTTGCACATGCACCCTACCCTCCAAAGTAGTTGGTTTCCCCAGTCAGACTCACTTGAAGGAAGGTAAATTTTCATTAGTAGCTGCCTATAAACTGGATATTGCTTCTGGGTTAGGAATGAAGCCTGTGTCCAATTCTTCAGCTCAAGTACCCTGCACTGGATAGTTTTTTGTCAATCTGACAAAGCTAAACTCATCTGAGAGGAGGGAACCTCAGTTAAGAAAATGTTTTTAAGCTGGCGGTGGTGGTGCACACCTTTATTCCCAGCACTTGGGAGGCATAGGCTGGCACATGTCTGTAAGTTTGAGGCCAGCCTAGTCTACAGAGTTAGTTACAGGAGAGCCAAGGCTACATGAAGAAACACTGTCTTGATGCCTCCTACGCCGCCAAAAGAAAATGTCTCCTTGAGAACCAGCTATAGGGCATTTTCTTAATCAGTGATTGACTGGGAGGGCCCAGCTCAAAATGGGTGGTGACAATCCTAGGCTGGTGGTTCTGAGTTCTATAAGAAAGCAGGCTGAGCAAGGCAGTAAGCAGCACCTCTCCATGGCCTCTGCCTCAGTTCCTACCTCCAGGTTTGTGCCCTGTTTGACTTCAGTCCTGGCTTCCTTTAATGATGGACTCAAATGTAAAAGTGTGAGCAAAATAAGCCCTTTCCTCTCCAACTTGGTTATTGGCCATGTTGTTTTATTGCAGCAATAGAAACTCTAACTATGACAAGTTGGTACCAGGAGTGGGGTCTTGCTTTGACAGATCTGACCATGTTATTTTGTAGGAGAATTTTGGAGGGACTTTGAAACATTGTATAAGAAAATCCTTTGAGTGTTTACTGAATGGTAAGCTGTTCTGTAGTAGTTTGGAATTAAGAATGTTGAGGGTAATGCAGAAGATGGGAACATGGTTTATGAAATTTCAGAGGGAAGTTTAAAGTCTCTGTTGGGGTCATTTGTTATTTTGAATTACGGTTCTGTGGCCCCTGTTAGCTGGGCCTGAATGATCAGTTATGATTAACAAAATATCTGAACTACTAAATTGAAACGTTTGTTTTACTGAGATTCTGGATGCTGGTTGGCTGGAGTTGAGAAATTAGTGGTGATTAAGATGAGCCCACAGTAGTGGCAGTGGTGCCTGCCTTTAATCCCAGTACTCAGGAGGTAGAGCCTGGTGGATCTCTGTGAGTTCAAGGCCAGCCTAGGCATAGGTTGAGTTCCAAGACAGGCACCAAAACTACACTGAGAAACCCTGTGTTGAACCCTCGCTTCCCCCTGGCCAAAAAAAAAAAAGAGGAGACTAGCATTGCTGAGTTGAAATCTTTTGAATAATCTAGTGGTCAAATTAATAAAATATGTGAATGATCCAAGTGGAAAATCACAAATTAGCATTTCCTCAGCAAATGAAATCAATAACACAAAAGTAACAGTGAATGTAAGAGGAGGACCCAACATGCAGGCTCTATTCCAACCTGAATGAGAGGATGGATGCAGAATTCATTTAGCCTAATGGGATTACTTAAAGAAATAATAGCCTATGGGATCAAATGCCAAATTAAGACTTCATATGTGAGTGTTCAGATAGTGAAGAACAATCATGCTTCAAAACTCTTTAATTTAAGAAATAGGGCTACTTCAAGCCGGTTTCCTGGTTCACGGCTAGCCGCCGCGGGAGCCGCTGGCTTGGGCTCGGAGGGTCGAACTGAAGCCCCACTGGGGGCGGCGCCAGCGCTGGAGCGGCGTGGCAGGCGGAGTGAAAGGGAAGCCATGCAGAAATCGGAGTACCCTGGAGGTGTGCAGTTGAGAAACAGAGCAACAGTTTAGTGAATAGTCACGAGCCCCTTCTGCATTTGCAGCTATCTACTTTAAAGGAGGCATTCCTTGCAGGGTCTCAGGGAGACAAAGCATCCTTATACCTTTGTGTCCAAGGAGGGCTTTAGGGAATTACTTCTGGTCCAGGGCGCTCCTGAAAAAGCTGTACCTTTGCTACCTAGACTCATCCCTGTGCTGAAAGCAGCTCTGGTCCATTCTGATGATGAAGTGTTTGAAAGAGGACTGGACGCACTCATACAGCTAAGTGTGGTCGTTGGCCCATCTCTGAATGGCCTCCTCAAACATCTGCTTACAAGTCTTTCCAAGAGGCTAATGGACAAAAAATTCAAAGAACCCATCACCAGAGCCTTGCAAAAGCTGGAGCAGCACGGCGGGAGTGGAAGTCTTATCATCATCAAATCCAAAATCCCAACCTACTGCTCTATCTGCTGTTGACTAAGGGAGCCAGCAAAGCCAGGGTACTTCCTCAGGCTCTGACAGTGGCTGCAGTGGGCCTCTCTGAGTTGGGGTCACCCTGACTCCCAGCACCATTCATTCATTAACTAGGCTCCCAGGCCCGTGTCAGCCCAGAGGACTCATTGGGGAAGCCGTTTGTCAACCAAACGCACGGGTGCTGGTGGAAAGCAATTAAAGTGCTGGTGAAAAAGTGAATTCCGTGAGGGTTTTGCATCGTGGTCACCTGTGTGAATTTACGGGTCATAGCTATGTGCATATTTTCCAATAAATGTTTACTTACAGCCCATCTAAGAACACTTTGTAGCTGCTCACTTATTTTATAGGTTGGTTTTGGCCATTTGGTTTTTAGATCTATCAAGACTGTAAAAATTTAAGCTAGCAAGTAAATATTTGTGACTTCACTATTAGCTGGTATGTGCAAATATGTATTTTATAATGTGGAATGCTTGGGAACATCTTTTCCTTCCTGAATATTCCAGTTTAAAAACCTTGTTCTAGCAGACTTCCCTTCTGGACAAAGATCCCCTGCAGTCTCCAAGCCTTGCCCCCAAAGCCCATCATCCCCGGAGACACCCGCCACTTCCTGAGACTTAGAGACTGACCCCCAGCTCCCATCCTGCCCCGGACTTCCCTTCTGGACAAAGAGCTGCCATCTTGCCTCGGACTTCCCATCTGGACAAGAGCTCCCATCCTGCTTCGGACTTCCCATCTGGACAAGAGAGTCCCATGTGGACAAGTGAGAGAGACTTCCCAAATCTGTCAGCTCTTTCTGCACCAAGTGAGCTGATAAGACCAAGATCGAACACAAGGAGATGGGCAGACATCAAGGCAGAAGTACATACAACAAAATGAAGAGCAATACAGCATCACCAGAACCTAGCCCTCCTCCAACATCTAGAGCTGATCATCAAAAATTGGAAGAAGCAGAAGAAAACAGCCTTATGAATAACATCATGAAGAAGGTAGAGGCTTATATAGAGGAACAGACAAAAAAATGGCAAGAACGCTGTAAAAACCTAGAGGAAAGGACAATTAAATTAGAAGAAAACAATAAAGTCCTGGAAGAAAACAATAAAGCACTGAAAGAAAGCCATGAAAAAGCAATGAAACAGGTCCAAGACCTGCAAAGGGAAATACAAAAAATGAAGAAGACACAAACAGAGGGAATGCTGGAAATAGAAAATCTAAGTAAACGATCAGGAACTACAGATGCAAGTATAACCAACAGAATGCAAGAGATGGAAGAGAGGATCTCTAGCATTGAAGATACAGTAGAAGAAATAGATTCATCAGTCAAAGAAAACACTAAAGCCAACAAAGTCATGACCCAAAATGTCCAAGAAATCTGGGACACCATGAAAAGACCAAACCTGCGAATAATAGGGATAGAAGAAGGAAAGAATACCAACTTAAAGGCACAGAAAATATATTCAACAAGATCATAGAAGAAAACTTTCCCAACTTAAAGAAGGAAATGCCAATGAAGATACAAGAAGCCTATAGAACACCAAACAGACTAGACCCCCAAAAAAAGTCCCCTCGCCACATAATAATTAAACAACTAAACGTACAGAATAAAGAAAGAATATTAAGAGCAGCAAAGGAAAAAGGCCAAGTGACCTATAAAGGCAAACCCATCAGAATAACACCCGATTTCTCAATGGAGACTTTGAAAGCCAGAAGAACATGGACAGATGTAATGCAGACACTAAGAGACCATGGACGCCAGCCTAGACTAATATACCCAGCAAAACTTTCAATCATCATAGATAGAGTGAACAAGACATTCCAAGACAAAGCCAGATTTAAACAATACTTATCCACAAACCCAGCCCTACAGAAAGCACTAGAAGGAAAATTTCAGCCCAAGGAAGTAAGATACACCCTCGAAAACACAGGCAATAGATAACACCACAGCAGTAAACCCCAAAGATAAGAAGTACAGACACACTACCACCAAAAAATAACAGGAATGAACAATCACTGGTCATTAATATCTCTTAATATGAATGGACTTAATTTGCCTATAAAAAGACACAGGCTTACAGAATGGATACGAAAGCAGGACCCATCTTTCTGTTGCATACAAGAAACACACCTCAAATACAAAGACAGACACTACCTAAGAATTAAAGGCTGGGAAAAGACTTTCCAATCAAACGGTCTTAAGAAACAAGCGGGTGTAGCCATCCTGATATCCAACAAAATAGACTTCAAACTAAAATCAATCAAAAGAGATCAAGAAGGGCATTACATATTCATCACAGGAAAGATCCACCAAGAGGAAGTTTCAATTCTGAACATTTATGCCCCAAACACAAGGGCACCCACATATGTAAAAGAAACACTACTAAAGCTTAAACCACATATAAAACCCCACACATTAATAGTGGGAGACTTCAACACCCCACTTTCACCACTGGACAGATCTCCTAAATGGAAACTTAACAGAGAAATAAAGGACTTAACTGATGTCATGACCCAAATGGACTTAATTGATATCTACAGAACATTCCATCCTAACAAAAAAGAATATACCTTCTTCTCAGCACCCCATGGAACCTTCTCCAAAATCGACCACATACTTGGCCACAAAGCAAATCTCAACAGATACAAAACAACTGGAATAGCCTCCTGTGTTCTATCAGACCACCAAGGTTTAAAGTTAGATTTCAACAACAACAAAAACTACAGAAAACCTACAATCTCATGGAAACTGAATAATGCTCAACTGAATCACCAATGGGTTAGGGAAGAAATAAAGAAAGAAATTAAGGAATTCCTAGAGATCAACGAAAATGAAGACACCACATACCCAAACCTATGGGACACTATGAAAGCAGTGCTAAGAGGGAAATTCATAGCACTAAATGCTCACATAAAGAAGTTGGAGAAATCTCACACTAGTGACTTAACTGCACACCTGAAAGCTCTAGAACAAGAAGACGCAAAGTCTCCCAGGAAGAATAGACGCCAGGAAATCATCAAAGTGAGAGCTGAAATCAATAAAATAGAAACAAAGAGAACAATACAAAAAATCAATGAAACAAAGAGTTGGTTCTTTGAGAAAATCAACAAGATAGACAAGCCCTTATCCAAACTAACCAAAAGACAGAGAGAGAGCATCCAGATTAACAAAATCAGAAATGAAAAGGGGGACATAACAACAGACATTGAGGAAATCCAGAGAATCATCAGGTCATACTTCAAAAACCTCTATGCCACAAAACTGGAAAATCTAAAAGAAATGGATAATTTTCTGGATAGGTACCACATACCTAAGTTAAATCAAGACCAGATAAACTATTTAAATAGTCCAATAACCCCTAAGGAAATAGAAACAGTCATTAAAAGTCTCCCAACCAAAAAAAGCCCAGGACCAGATGGTTTCAGCGCAGAATTCTACCAGATCTTCAAAGAAGAGTTAATACCAATACTCTCCAAATTGTTCCACACAGTAGAAACAGAAGGAACATTACCAAACTCCTTCTATGAGGCTACAATTATCCTGATTCCTAAACCAAACAAGGATACAACAAAGAAAGAGAACTACAGACCGATCTCCCTCATGAACATTGATGCAAAAATACTCAATAAAATACTGGCAAACAGACTCCAAGAACATATCAAAACAATTATCCACCATGATCAAGTAGGCTTCATCCCAGGTATGCAAGGGTGGTTCAACATACGAAAGTCTGTCAATGTAATACACCATACAAACAAACTCAAAGAAAAAAACCACATGATCATCTCACTAGATGCAGAAAAGGCATTTGACAAAATCCAACACCCCTTCATGATAAAGGTCTTAGAGCGATCAGGAATACAGGGAACATACCTCAACATAATAAAGGCAATTTACAGCAAGCCAACAGCCAACATCAAATTAAATTCAGAGAAACTCAAAGCAATTCCATTAAAATCAGGAATGAGGCAAGGCTGTCTGCTCTCCCCATACTTATTCAATATAGTACTTGAAGTTCTAGCCAGAGCAATAAGACAGCATAAGGAGATTAAGGCGATACAAATTGGAAAGGAAGAAGTCAAGCTTTCCCTATTTGCAGATGACATGATAGTATACTTGAGTGAC
>CABHPR010109526.1:0-15388 GCA_902168415.1 Peromyscus melanophrys
CTTATTTGTGGGGTGAAGGCCCTGTAAGTAGGCGGGTAGACTGTCAGGAACCAGCCCACCACACCTACCTCCTCCCTCAACTAGCACTGTTCCTATGGCACATTCTGTTGTGATGTCCCCCAGGACCATCCTCCATCCTGAGTGTCATGGGGCAGAGGGAATCATGATGAGCTCAAGCAGGCATAACAGTGGCTGCCCTTACAGATGGGGGGAGGGAGGTTCAACCTGATTCCTGGGTTTCTGCTTCAGACAAATCCACGAGGATGGTCTTGATGAATGTAAGGGACTAGAGACACACCATCCCTGATAGTGACCTTGTGCTACCAGATCCTTTTAGCCTCTACTCTCTAGACTCACACCAAAGGCCACCCCAAAGCTTGGTGCTCAGTTCCTCCCTGGGCCTTAGATATAGGCTCCTCTTCCATCCCTCTCCACTGCTCCAGAGAAAGAGTAGAGTCAGAAGGGACCCACATGCCAGCTGTCTCTAGGGGCACAGGGATGGCCTGTGGGGCCAGTCCTGCCCCTCCTCTGGGATGTCAGGATAGGAGTATGTGCTCCACTAAGCACATAAAGTCCACCATGGGCCATCCGGCACATCCTTGGCTGCCAAGTCTCCACCAGAAGGTTTGGATATTGGCATAAAGGCCATGGGAAAGTTGTTGGACACAGTCCCAGGCAGAGTTGTGACTTGGTCAGTAAATTGATTCTGAAAGAAATGGGTCCATACAGCAAAGTCCTGGCTCCCTCCAGAAGTTTGGCTAGGGCTGCTTACCACAAGGGTCTGTCCACAAGGGTGCTCCATCAGACATGGTTTGACAGCGTGTCAGATTTTTCCAACGGTCCCAATCCCTGACCCATCATGAACCAGAGAGAGCTGAAGTGGCCATCTGGGCATTGTTACCATCTGCCATTAAACCCTGCTGTGTCCCAGGCTGCTGGCAGGTGCCATGGCAAGGCCACCCTGAGGAGTGAGTCAGACTGTGGCTAAAATAAACTCCCTTGACATCAGCGAGACCTGACCAGTGAGAGCTGACAGGAAGTTGATGGCCTCTGCTCCTGCCCCGGGTCAGGCAAATTAAATAGACCTAGACCAATCAGTGGGTAAGCGTACTTGCCACCAAGATGGACAGCCTGGGTTAGATTTCCAGGATGCCTGTGGTGAAATGTTGTTCTCTGGCCTCCACACAGGTGCCATGGCTCGTGCATACCCACCCAGTCGTGCACACACAGATAAATAAATGCAATTTTTTATAAAGTTTATAGGTTCAAGGCTTCTGGAAGAAAGACTCCAGAGAGGAAAGCAAGTAGGACCGACTGTCACAAAACCTTTTGGTTTCCCAGGCAACCTACCACAGAAAAAGGAAAGGACGAGTCCTTGGTCGTGGCATGTGCCTGTGGCCTGGAGAGAAAAGAAAGGAAAATACAGGTGGACCAGATAAAGGGCCACACTCAGAAGGCCCATGCATGGGGCTCCAGAGACAAGCAAGCAGTTGTGGGAACCATGGCCAGGTGGAGGCATCAGAAATGGGGTTACAACTGCTACTAGCCCCAGACACACACACACACACACACACACACACACACACACACACACCCCGAGTCTGAATAGGACCACCTACCCTTACTGCCCAGGACCAGCCTTCGTAGCCCAGACTTCAGAAGGCGAAAGTGGCAACCGCACCCTGGCCTTTGGGGCATTTCTTTGTTTGGATACCAAGAGTCAGAAGGGTCAGTGCTATCCATCTTCTCTCTGGCAATCTCCCCACCCACAGCTGTGCTGGGAACTGACTCCCGATTGTCCCTCTGTGCTGGCCAGTGTATTCCGAGCAGACTCACTGAGTTCTGGAGTTCCTCCAGAGGCTGCTGGCTTGGTGCTGCCATCTCCAACTTTTACTATTTAGAAGTGGACCCTCTAATCCAGCTGGGAATGCACAGCAGTCAGAAGGGACTCTAGTGTCACCACATGGCACCACGATGCATGTGGCAAGGAGTCCTCCCTCATTCCCACACTCACCCCCATTCATGCTTGGTAACACAGCCACTTGTATTCTAGACAGCTAAGTAGGTCCCTAAAACTCTGCTGGGAACTGCTGGGGTGTGGGAGGGGTTAGGTCTGGGCCAGTTAGGAGCCTGAAAGGCAGTGCTGCAGGCCTGGGCTCAAGGTGCCTCATTAGAGGTAAAGAGTCACCCCCAGAACACAAGGACAAACCTCTAGTCCTCTTGGTTACCCAGTCTTGGGTCTTCTGTTGTACTAGCAGGCTAGGACCCTTACTTGCTCTTATTCTCTTACTCATTCATGAATCCACCCACTCTTCACACCTTCTTCACTCATTTTCTCATTCACTTGCTCACTCACTCATTCACCCGTGTATGTTGTACTCTGTAGGATTAGGTTTGTTTCTAAGAACATTGAGAGGCAGCTATAACCCAGACACTGATCCTGCCACAGAGCCATCATTTAATAGACAGGGGGAAGTGTTACACATCAGCTCCCATGGCGGCCATATGTGAGTTTAAGTGCAGACTCATACAGTGTCTCTTCAGGGCCTGCATCCCTAGCTCATGTAGAGCACTGTGGCTCTTGGGACAGATCTGTACATTGTTCTGAGACCAGTTGTCACCCATCTTCCCCTGGAAGAGCTGAGCAAATGCTGGAAAGAAGGCTCTCTCACCCTGGGCACTGAAGCTCAGAAATGCCCAAAGTGTGTAGTTGCCCCTGTGTGTCCTAAGGGCCCTGCTTGATGAAAAACAGCTGTATTTTATGTGTGTGTGTGTGTGTGTGTGTGTGTGTGTGTGTGTGTGTGTGTGTGTGTTTCTCTGTGTGTCCTTGGCTGCCCTGGAACTTGCTCTGTAGACCAGGCTGGCCTCAAACTCACAGAGATCTGCCTGCCTCTGCCTCCCAAGTGCTGCAATTAAAGGTGTACACCACCACCACCCAGCTGAACAGCTGCTATATTATACATAACCATTCCATCTTTGCACACTACGCCGCTCTCTCTTTGTTGGAGCCCAGAACAGTTATAACAACAGCAAAATGCTTGGAGCAAGGATTAGAAAGGAGGGCAATGGGAATTGAATATGAACAAAGCATAATAATGTAAATGTATGAAAAACTCATAATGAAACACATAAGTTTATGCTATTTTATGCTATGTATCTCTGGCTGGCCTGAACTGGCCATCTAGACCAGGTCTTGAATTCACAAAGGTCCATATGTCACACCTAGATGCCTAGAATGCAAGCATCCATGTTACCAAGCATGAATGGGTATAGGTGTGAGACTGAACGGGGATTCTTTGCACATGCATCATGGTGTCTGCTGTACATTCCCTGCTGGACTAGAGGGTGCACCTCTAAATAGTACAAGATGGAGCTGACACTTCAGGTTGGGGAGAGGACTGAAGATAGGTTCTCCAGTGCTCATCTAGGTGGGGGTGTTGTCAAGCCCAAATACAATTATGATCAGGTTCTGAGACCAGGGGTGGGGGTGGGGGGGCAGAAAAAGGAAAGAAAGGAAAAAGTGCCCAGCAACTGGCAGTGACATTGTTTCCCCAGGCACAGGTCTCCAGAGCCTGTACATCCATCACTTTTTAACTGAAGTAGACTTTTCCTGGCATTGGATATTTTCTCCTAGATTCTGTGCTTTAAGGGGAAGAAAAAAAAATGGCATTCAAATACCAAGCATGTTGAAAAGCTGAGCTTCCCATTTTATTTTGTGATTTATGTGCATACAAAGAACTGAAGCGGGCAGAGGGGATGCTCAACACCCATCTGACACTCCCTTGTCAATATTCTCAGCTGGAAAAGAAGCAGGCCCTGCCTCCCTTCCAGCCCCAGATCACAGATGACTATGGCCTGGACAACTTTGATACGCAGTTCACCAGCGAGCCCGTGCAGCTGACTCCAGATGACGAGTAAGTTCTGGGCAGGACACTGCAAGGCTCAAAACACCCTGACCTGCCCCCACAAATGTCACAACGGAACATGTCCTGAGTAGCCCAGCCCCACAGGCAGCCTGTGTCTAGACTGGTACATGGCCTCATGCCTGGGTCCCTACTTCTGCAGTGTGGGCTGGTGGGAAGGATGGTGCCTGAGGGAGAGACACAGCTACCTCTCTTCACCCCATTCCTGTGCTTCTAGGGACGTCATAAAGAGGATTGACCAGTCTGAGTTTGAAGGCTTTGAGTACATCAACCCGCTTCTGCTCTCTGCTGAGGAGTCCGTGTGAGGCCTTGAGTGTCTCTGTTGTGGACACGCCTGTGAACGACCCTGTCACTTTACCCTTAACCACAGCATATGCATGCCAGGCTGGGCATGAGGCTCCGAGCAGCCAAGGAGGGATGCTGGCCACCGAGACCGCAGAGGGGCGTCCAACAGGTACTTCTGGACAGAGCAGTCTCTTGTGTCCAGACCCCAGAGGCTGGCTTTGTGCTGGAGGAATCGCTTCCTGTGCCCATGGCAGCCCGACCAGAGGGCAAGACAGTCAACGCCGTTTTGAAGGTGCACATTTTCCACAGAAACAGAACTTGATGCACTGACCCGCTCCAGGAAAGTTAGCGTGTAATGCCCTGAGGAATAAAATGTACCGATGATGTCGAAGCTTCCTCTGATGCCTTTTTTCTGAGTGGCACCGCCTGACGTCCCCAACGCAGCCCCCACGTGAGGAGGAGCTGCGTTTTCCGAGCAGGCAGAACGTAGGCAGGGGACGGGCACCCAAGTGCCTGCAGGGATGCACTGCAACAAGAATTGTTACAGATTCGGAACGTTTTCTAAATCCCGGTAAGTTCTGTTGTTAATATTTAACAAGTATTTTCATACCTAGTGCAGCTAGCCATGGCAGTTCAAGGCTGAAGTGACATCCTGGTTGTGGTGGTGCTGTTCCCACCAGCCCTTTGGACTCTGACGGGGGAAACTGGATTATAGAGATTCTAAAACATTGCTCACCAAAGCACCAGTAAACCAAATAAATAGGTAAATAAATAAAAAGGGAAAAATAATTGAAAACTAAATCCGCACAAAATATATTTCTGAAAACACTAGCCAGTGCCTCCAAGATGTCTTGTGTTATACATTAGATTTTTGGAAAATATTTTTATCACTAATACTCCAGATTAGAAAATTTAAAGACACGTGTGAGATGGACCCTAGCCTTAAAGCGACAGAATACCCATAATCCTGTACTCTTCCTGAGGAAGCAAGTCTGCTTCCATAACTGTTGTGCTCAGCCATCCTCCTCCTCCTTAGATTAGAGGCGGTTCGGGAGGCCAACCCAAGGCTTCCTGGAAAGAGGTTAGCTAAGTCCTTAGCAGGTCAGGTGTGGCGGGAGCCATCATTTCAGCCCTTGGTAGTGCGGGAGACAGCTGCACTGCAGTGACTGAGCACCCCAGCTCCACTCAAGCCAGGCTGGCCCATGTAGCAAACGTGCTACATACCCTCAACCCTGCCGGAATGAGGCCTCGAGTCTCCATGTGAGGCAGGGTGGAGTCCAGCCTCCGGTCACAGTTGCTTCATGCCTCGGGGCTGGTGGCCCGGTCACATTTCGAAGTTAGAGAAAATGAAAAGTCAGAGGCGCTGTTGCCGTGCTGCCCTGTGGCTGCCCGCAGCCCTCACCCCAATACACTCAGGTTTCTCAGGCCATTGCCATGTCTGGCACTGAACACATCAGAGCCACACCCAGGTCCACGGTGCTGGGACAGAACAGGCAGCCCAGGCTTCTGGGTGGCTCTGTAACTCCTATTGAACATGGACACATTCAACCAGCACTCCCAGTGACCATCAGTAAGACTTGTCCCCAGCAACTGCTCAAAAAAATGCAAAGAGCCTAAGAGCCAATTTTTGGGCCTCCTAGGGGTGTCCAGCCCAGCCTGGGGATGTCCAGGTGGCTGGAGCCCCAGTCTGAGGGCTATGCAGTCACACCTGCCTATGAGCCAGACTAAGAAGAAGAGCCCACAAATGGTCCAAGAGCAAACCGGCTCCTGCAAGCTCCTTTCCTCCCAGTGTGCTGCCTAGGGACAGCAACAACTCCTTTGCCCAAACAGCACAGGGGCCCTTGGTTTGTTAGGAATGGGGTTGTTTATTTGGATAAAAAACTGCCCTATTGCCAAATGACTTGCTGGTTACTGGTTCGGCTGCTCATGTACAAATGTGTGAATAACATTGTGCCCACCAGAAGGGGAGATTTTTATATATAGTAATTTGTTTTATAAATTAAAGAAAGTGAAGGATGTAATGAAATGTGACTTGGGAGGGGTGGGTGGGAAATACCCTAACGTTTTGCAAATGGCTCTGGGCAAGATAGCGTGTGTCTTTTGAAAATGGTTCACGAACACTGGTGACTTTCATGATTGTAAAGCAGTAGCCATAACCATGTGGTTTTGTACAATTGATCAGTGGAGCCCATCGCCGGCCGGCATTCCTTCTGTGGATGATGTTCTCGCCCTCCACGGCCAAGGTCGTTCGTATTCTTGCACATCTATTAAAGACTTTGATGAAAATGCCCTTATTGTTACTGTGTTTGAAGGAGATATTTGGAGAAAGCAAAGAGTTTTATTCCATTCTCCTAAGAGTTCCTTCCTAGAATATATTTAGGCTCACAACACAAAGCAGAAGTGTCCCACATATTCAGTGCCACTGTCACCATCCCCATGAAATGAGTCTGTCCTCATGACTGAAGATTCCCGTAACATGCCCTCCTTCCTCCTGATATGTTTGATGGGTTTGGACCACTGTTGTGTCAGACTCCACTGCCACACACCCCTGGCTCTCCCCAGCTCTGTGCTCTCTCAGGTAATAGCTTTGGGAATGCAGTTAGAACAGTACCAGCCTGACTAGAATAGGGATTTCTGGACACCTGGAAGAACAGAATTTTGGGGTGTCTGTGAGGGTGTTTTCAAAGACTGGTGTTGAGTCTCACTGGACCAGGTGAGAAGAGATCTCCCTGGGACATGTCATCTAGCCACTCACACCAGAGCTCCAGGTTTTATCTTTCCCCTGTTCCCTGGGCCACACTCCTGGCCCTCTGACTGAGACCATCACTGTTGGTGTCCCTGGTTCTGGGGCTTTTGTCTTAGACTGGGTCAGCTACCAGCAGCCCAGGAGCTCTAACATGCAGGCAGCCTATGAGAGACTCTTCAGCCCCTGTGACCAGGGTTCCTCTCTCATCTGTCTATACCTATCTCTTGACTCCCCTCTAGGAGAGCCCCAACATAGCCTTTTCATCTGGCAACAGAGTTAGTTTGGGGTAGTTTGACTTTTTTGAAGGGTTGCTGGACACTGCATGCAGGCCTTACACCTATCAGGTGAGTCCTCACCAACCACGACACTGTCCTGCGGCCCCCTTCACGTGTTTTTATGATTTATATGAAACCCTTCCATTTGCTTTTGAGACAGGGTCTCTTGTAGCCCAGGTTGGCCTTGAATTCATTATGTAGAAGAGGCTGGGCATGAACTGCTAATCCTTCACCTGCCAAGTGTTGAGATTCCAGATGTGCGCACTGTACCCAACTCACTGAAACCATTTTCCAAGGAAAAATACAGATTTTCTGGTTATCTCAGGCTTTCAAACCATGCCTGTCCCCAACCATAGGCCAACACTTGTTTCTGTCCACAAGAATGTCAGGTGCAGCCGGGCGTTGGTGGCGCACGCCTTTAATCCCAGCACTCGGGAGGCAGAGGCAGGCGGATCTCTGTGAGTTCGAGGCCAGCCTGGTCTACCAAGTGAGCCCCAGGACAGGCGCAAAGCTACACAGAGAAACCCTGTCTCGAAAAACCAAAAAAAAAAAAAAAAAAAAAAAGAATGTCAGGTGCAAATGAGCTTAATAGTGTTAATAGTGGATATTGTAATCCCAGCACTTGGAAGGTAGTGGTGGGAAAATCAAGTTGTCCTCAGCCACACAGTTCAAAACACAAAATAGGAGAGGAGGTACACCAGGTCTAAGCAGGTATTGGAGCTTACTATCCAGAAGAAAACAACATTTTCACTTATGTGTCAGCCAGAACATGTGGATGAGAAGATATGCCCCCTACCTCTCCCTTAAATTCCCTTCTTTGGGAATCACTTTTGGTGTGCAGTGAGATGGCTTTGAGCCCCACCCCTTATCGGTAAGGTCGCAGAGACTCTACACACTGCAAGTCAGCTCTAGTTGCCAGGGCACAGCCCCAGTATCTAGCTAGATCCAGGGGTTGGTTCAGGCTGAGCAAATGCTATACCACCAAGACACTCCCCAGCCTAGGTAGATAACGTACTTCCATCTTAGTCCTGGAAACCAAGGAGCCAACAGTTCTGGTGACAGTCCATGTGGGCACTAGGGACAGGCATTTTGCTATGTCCTGAGTAGTCCTGGGGTTCCTGTCTCCCAAGGCCCCTTCAGTACATAACATTAATCCCCTTGAAGCTTCACCTTCATGACCTGTCACCTCCCAAGGGCTCCATCTCCACATCATCATCTTGCAAAGGACCCAAGTTTGGTTCCCAGCAGTTCAAAGCTGCCTATAACTGCAGCTCCATGGAATCTGACACCCTCCTCTGGCCTCTGTGGGCAATTACATTCACATGCACAAAACCCCCACACAGACACATACAAATACATATAATTACCTTTTTTGTTTTTTTTTTAATGTTTGTGAAGTGTAATCCAGTATATCACTCTTGCAGTCAGGAGAAGGTACCAGCCTGTGTACAAACGCTGACTTGGTAGAGATACCCCGTTGTGTCTTGTGACAGATCCTGGCTCACCTGCTTGGGTGGGGTCCTCCCTGCTATGACAGAACACTGATCGAAGCAACTTAAGATGGGTTCTGGCTCACGGCTGACGCCACCGTAGCAAAGACAGTTGTAGCTGTGGTGACAGGTGAGAAGCACATCACATCCCCAGTCAGGAAGCAGCTCAATTTCTCCTTTTCATTCAGTGAGACCCCAGGCCACAAGATGGTACCACCCACATTCAGGTGGGTCTTCCTTTCTCAATTAATCTCTGGAAACAGCTTCACAGACACACCCTGAGGTCTGTCTCTTAGGTGATTCCAAACCCAGTTAAGTTGACAAGAAAGGAGCCATCACAGAGGACCTACTGAGATCGGCACCATGGTGATCAGCATTGTGCCCAGTGCCCACACACAAAACCAGAGGAGTCTGTGCTCAGGTGTCCACACGAAGACACATCTCAGCAGTCACATCGCTATGTCAGTGTGTGTGCTGGAAGGAGGGGACAGCATCCTGCAGCTCACCACACCATGTCTTCTGTGCTTTCAGCCAAGCACTGAGCAAGGTGGCTATCCACATCCAGCTGGGCCAGGCTGCAAGGGAGAGGAAACAGTCACCAGGCCTCCTGGGAGAGTGCTGGCCACAGGAAGAAGGGGGTAATTCCACATATTTCTAAACCACTGAGAAGAGTCCTGAACTCTACCATAGCTGGTCAGTTGGAGGACACAATAAGTAGGGTTCACCATGACCTCAGTGGGTTAAGCTAGGCCTTCCCTGTTACCTGAGAACCCTTCTTTACACCAAGGATTCTTAGTCCTACAGACTCCCACCCTGACCAATGTCATGAAGCTCCCACCTCATCTGTTGGTTCACTCATCCTGGACCATGCCAAAAGCTAGCCCCAAAGACTCTCTGGGGCCAGCAAGATGGCTCAGTGACTTCATCAGTGACCTGATGACCAGTTCAGTCTCTGGAACCCACATGATAAAAGAACCAACTCCTGAAAGTTTCCCTCTGACTCACTGTGGTATGTGTACACACGTACACACACACACACACACACACACACACACACACACACACACACACGGTAAATTAAGTTTAAAAAAAAAAAGCTAGACATGATGGCACATGCCTTTAATCTCACCACTCAGGAGGCAGAGGCAGGCAGATTTCTGTGAGTACAAAGCCAGCTTGGTCTACACAGTGAGTTCCAGGACAGCCAGGGCTACGTAGTGAGACCATGTTTCAAAAAACAAAAACAAAAAGCCCATCTCAGGCAGAGCTCAGCAGGGAAGCTAGAGCTTCCTGGCTCTAGAGATCCAGTGCAGGCCCTCCTCAAGCCCCACGCCTGTCTATAGCAGGTCAGGCTTATGGGCTGGACAAGCCTATCAGGTACGTCCATCAGCCAGTACAAAGCCAGTTCTCATGAAAGTCCAACTCACTAGGCTGCCCAGAAGAAATAAACATGAAGGTAAGAGTTACTCCAGGACAGCCACCTACCATCCTCCAAGAGGCAAACATCACACCCAGGAAGGAATGCTTTCTTTTGGGGAGTTGCAGGGAGGTTGTCTGTCTGTCTGTCTGACAGAGGGTCTCCTATGTAGCCCTGGCTGTCTTGAAACTCACTATGTTGACCAGGCTGGCCTCAAACTCAGAGAGGGGATGTTTTCTTGATGTGGAAAAACCAAGCCCCATCATGTAAGATTCAGTCATCTGGCCTCTGGCCCTACATTTCTGGAATGCCCACATAGCACCTGTACCTCAAGAGTCCTGTGCCAATGGCCCTGGGAAGGGTATCACAGCCAGAGAACAAGGGTAGTGCATGGACTGGCCTTCCACCTAACTTCATCCGGCCATCAGAGGGAGGAGGTGAGAGGGGACCTAGCTAGAGTGGTCAAGAGAGCTGCCAGGACAACGCTCAGCAGCCCAGGACTTGATGGAGGCCACGTGGCCACCAACCTATTAGAGTGGCCATCTCTTACATTTCACCACCAGGAGACTGGCAAACATTGGTCTCCTCTGCTCACAGGGCCCTGCTTCCTTCCTGGCACCCCACAGCCTTCCATCCTCAGACAACAATCCTCCAAGCACTACTTCTCCCTCAGACGCTGCCTTTCGTCACTCCCTATAGCTCCTGAACCCAATGCACATGACCAGTGAGTCCCCTTCTCCAGACCAATGTCAGACAGTCCCATCAGAGCCTGTTAGATCAGGGCAGCCATCTAACCCCGAACCCCTGTGACTTATCACAATGCCCTCTGTCTCTCACAGCAGCCAGCTCACCTTGTATGTGCTGAGGCTGGTGAACTTACCAACAGAAGTCCTGAGGTGAAACTCACAAGTCCTGAGAATCCTCTGGACATCCTGCTGACCAACCAGATGCCCATTACCTGCCCTCCCAGGCATCCTAGGCCTTGGCTTGTTCACGGCATCCTAGTTAACCCACACCCAGGTCAATGACCAGAATGGGAACAGAACTCCCCTAAGATTTACAACAGAGAATGGACAGCAAAGCCCCTCACTTGATTCCCAGGTCCTGTGATTTTCAATGGCTCTCTAACTTGGCAGTCCCCAACAAATGGTCTCTGAAGTCCCTGAGAACCCCTTAGCCAATCTAACCAAGGTATTAACACTTCCCTCCCCCCAGCTTTCTGCAAGACACCTCAAGGTTCTGTATGGATCTCGGCCATCTGTTGGGAGTTTTCAGGCGGCATCCCTCAATTGGGTTCTCAGGGATTCCTCCAGATACCACCCCACAACAAAAGAGCTGTTTCTGTAGAATTCATTTCACTGCCGGGCTCCTGCTAACTCCCAGACACAGTTGAGCCCTGGCTATGGCTAACCAACATGGATTCGGGGACTTCAGCCTCAGAATCTGAATATGAATAAACTATTAGAGTCACGACCATGAGCTAGGCATGGCACACACCTGTCATCTCAGCTACTCCGAAGGCTGAGCAAGAAGACTGTTTGGCCTCAGATGTTCAAGGCCTAGGTTACATATTGAAATAAAGGGCAGGAACACACACACATACATACACACACACACACACACATACATACACATACACACATACATACACATACACACACACACACACACACACACACACACACGAGGGAGACAGACAGACAGACAGGGAAACAATTACAACCACCAGGTATCACTGTATCAGTAAAGACCAAGGAAGGGTTTTGGCATCCCCAGCTAATGGACTGTCTCACCAGTTGCCTATCTGACACTTAGATATCAGAAAACACAGCAGTTTCCCTATCTGTGGGTCCTACATCTGCAGATTCAAAAAACCACAGATAAAAAGTACTTTAAAAATTGGTGACTGTACTAAATGTAAACAGACTTGACCTTGTCATTATTCCCTAAGCAATATAGAGTAACAGCTGCTTACATAAAACCACCTAGATATGTAGGGTTTATGAAGTAGCAACTGTTTTATGTAAAAAAAAAAAAAAAAAAAAAAGACAAGCCAGGCAGTGGTGGCGCACGCCTTTAATCCCAGCACTTGGGAGGCAGAGGCAAGTGGATCTCAGTGAGTTCGAGGCCAGCCTGGTCCAAAAAGAGAGTGTTCCAGGACAGCCAGGACTGTTACACAGAGAAACCCTGTCTTGAAAAACCAAAGGAAAAAAAAGAGGAGCATCTACAGACTGGTACACTGGGAGCACTGGACTCAGTCCCCAGTAGCGAGAGACATCTGTATGAAGTATTTGAATAGAACAGCAAGATCTTCTAGGAACAAAGAACACTGTATGCATGTCAGCCTAGTATCTAATACCTGTTACACTTAGGAATCAAACAGTGCTCCACCGGGCTCAGACGGTGCTAAAGGAAAGAAGGAGTGGTGTGGTCCTCCCTGAGGGGCGTCCCCAGCTCACCTGTGCCAGCTTGGGTGGGCAGCAATGTTTGCACATCAGAGGAC
The DNA here is from genome assembly GCA_902168415.1 of Peromyscus melanophrys. Classification (NCBI taxonomy): domain Eukaryota; kingdom Metazoa; phylum Chordata; class Mammalia; order Rodentia; family Cricetidae; genus Peromyscus; species Peromyscus melanophrys. The sequence continues at coordinate 12,640 of CABHPR010109526.1, forward strand.
AATACTGACAGCTCAGTCTGAGTCTAGCTGCCAAACGGACCTGCCCAAGGCCAGTCTGCCTCCCTGCTTGGGTCTTGCCTTTCGTGACAACATCCCTGCCATCTAAGACCCAGAACATCCTGCCTTGGGGCAGGAATGAAAGGGAGCTCCTTTAAGGGCATGGAAAGAGTTCCCCCCAGCCAGCCTGATGATGTGGCTGCCACCTCAAGGGGTGATCTGGCCAAATACATCCTAGCTCCTCTACAGTTCAATGTAAGAACACGTCACTGCAGACTTAAGCCTACCTTGCTGATACCTACTTTGGAAAAATAAAGGCACTTTGCCAAGTCTGACACAGCCACTTGAAAGGCGCCCAGCAGGCAGGGCTTCCGTCTTCAATAACCCTGTCTTCAGGAGTCTTTTCTTCAACTGTCTGAAATGCAAGGACAGCACAGACAAAGAGCCCCCTGGAACAAGAGGGAGGGGGAATCTTGACAAGATCTTATGGGCTCTGCAAAATTTAATTTCCCAAAAGGATTCCCAACCCCAGCTTCTGCCCCTGGGTCTCTTGATAGGTGAGAAGCATGGAAATGTCAACTTCACAGTACATTCACGGTCACATAAGCAGGACCCCACTTGGGGACAACCACAGCCTCAATCAAGCCAGCCCACACTTGACATCACTTTGTCTGAGCTATGTGGCTATGAGTAGAGAGAGTTGTTGCTGAGGGTTGGGATTGGGGCTCCTCTCAAATTCATAAAGGCTTGATTCTGATAAGAAGCCACATTTTGGAGCCTTGGGAAATGGTTCCATTGATAAATGGTTCCATTGTACCTGCTGTGCAAACATTACCCACAGAAAAGGCAAGCACTGGCGGTATGCATATATAACCCATCCCTGGAGCTCATTGGCCAGCCAACCTAGCCAAATCAATGTTTGGTTCAGTGAGAGACTCTGTCTCAAAACATAAGGTGGGAAGTGATCAAGAAAAACACTTGACCAGGCCTCCACATGCATGGGCACCTACCTCTGTACATAAACCTACATGAACATATACATACATCACACAAACAATAATAAGCACATTTTGTTTTGTTTTGTTTTGAGACAGGGCCTACATAGCACTGGCTGTTCTAGAACTCATTATGTAGACTAGCCTGGCCTCAAACTCACAGATTCTGCCTCCTGAGTGCTGAGATTAGAGGTGTGGACCTCCACTCCCAGCTCAGCACAAATTCTTTTAAACAATATTTGGAGGGGCCTGTTGGGCTCTGAGCCAGGGCTCCAGCTGCGTCACCCTCTGGTAACCATGCAATGAGGCTAACTCTCCTTCACTTCTGGTTTTGTCATATTAGCAGCTAACTTCGGAGAACCCAGGCCCTCCCCAGGCCATTTCTACTTCAACACATAGGATACATGTGCACCCAGCTACACACCATCTAAAATATACTGCCCTTGAGCCCAGCAACAGTGGGCTCAAGTTCTACAAGTTCCTATATCATTTTAAGTAGCCAACACTAACCAAATGTGGTGGTGCAGTCTTGAAATCCCAGCACATGGGAGGCCGAAACAAGAGCATCACTGAGAGTCAAAAAAACAAAACAAAAAAGGCTAGCAAGATGGCTCAGCAAGTAAAGGCACCTGTTGCCAATCCTGAGTACCTAAATTCAATCCCTAGGATTCACATGGTGAAGGGTGAGAACCGACCAAGTTTTCCTCTGACCTCCACATGCATGTGTGCCAGCGCGCGCACGCGCACACACACACACACACACACACACATACACACACACACACACACATTTTAATTTAAATATTAGTTAAATAAACCAGGCAGTAGTGGTCCACGCCTTTAATCCCAGCACTTGGGAGGCAGAAGCAGGCAGATCTCTGTGAGTTTGAGACCAGCCTGGTCTACAGAGCAAATTCCAGGACAGCAGGCGCTACACAGAGAAACCCTGTCTCAAAACAACAACAACAACAACAAAATTAGTTAAATAAACAAAAAGGCCAGAGCCACGTCTAGATACTCACTCTCTTAGCCTCCCAAGCAGGAGGTTTGTTTTTTGTTTTGGTTTTGGTTTTTCGAGACAGGGTTTCTGTGTAGCTTTGCTCCTTTCCTGGAACTCACTTGGTAGCCCAGGCTGGTCTCGAACTCACAGAGATCCGCCTGCCTCTGCCTCCTGAGTGCTGGGATTAAAGGCGTGCGCCACCACAGCCCGGCAGCAGGAGGTTTTATAACGGGCTAAGTCTTAAGCCTGAGGTCTGTGATGGAAAACTCACGTCGGATCAAATGCCTTCTGGCACAATGGGCAGCTCAGCAACACAGGCGTACTCTGCACAGACACACACTCTTGGGGGCTGGGAGTCTGACGGGAATCTGGTGCAGGACATCTTTTCAAGGATGGAATAGGTGACCCCAGAGAGCCTCCAGGCCCATGGAACAACTGGTAGGAGTTTCCAGAGCCACCAAGGGCAGGTGGAAAAGGCGTCCAGGAAAAAGTCTTGGATCCCACAGTGAAGACCTCAGGAGGCACAGTGGGCTCTGGGTCAGGCAGAGACTCCTAAAAAGCAGATGCCCATGAGATAATAGCCACCAACACCATAACCTCCCCCAGCGCCCCGGGAATCCTCTCCCAGGCCATTCCCCATTAGTGCTTCTGGACACACCTGGCTGGAAAAAGCAGGCAGTGGTGGCAACGGCTGACTGTTCGGGGTCAAATCCACGTCCCCGCTCACAGTGCTACGCAGCAGAGCAGCCCATGGCTC
>CABHPR010109527.1:0-27398 GCA_902168415.1 Peromyscus melanophrys
CTTTTAGTGCTTTCTGTAGGGCTGGATTTGTGGACAGGTACTATTTAAATCTGGTTTTATTGTGGAATATTTTGTTTACTCTGTTTACGGCGATTGAGAGTTTTGCTGGGTATAATAGTCTATGTTGGCATCCATGGTCTCTTAGTGTCTGCATAATGTCTGTCTAGAACCTTCTGACTTTCAGAGTCTCTATTGAGAAGTCAGGTGTTATTCTGATGGGTTTGTCTTTATATATTACTTGGCCTTTTTCCTTTTCAGCTCTTAATATTTTTTGTTTATTCTGTATGTTTAGTGATTTGATTATTATGTGGTGAGGGGCCGCTTTTTGAACATCCACTCTATTTGGTGTTCTGTAAACGTCTTGTTTCTTCATAAACATTTCCTTCTTTAGGTTGGGAAAGTTTTCTTCTATGGTTTTGTTTAATATATTCTCTGTGCCTTTGAGTTGGTATTCTTCTCCTTCTTCTATCCCTATTATTCTTAGTTTTAGCCTTTTCATGGTGTCCCAGGTTTCTTGGATGTTTTGTTTTATCACTTTGTTGGCTTAAATGTTTTCTTTGACTGAGAAATCTAATTTCTCTATCATATCTTCAATGTCAGAGGTTCTCTCTTTCATCTCTTGCATTCTGTTGATTATGCTTGCATCTGTAGTTCTGTTCATTTACTCATATTTTCTATTTCTAGCATTCCCTCAGTTTGTGTCTTCTTTCTTTCTTGTCTCTATTTCAGTTTTCAAGTCTTGCACTGTTTCCTTCACCAGTTTGGTTGCTTTTTCTTAGTTTACTTTGTGGGATTTCTTGATTTCTTCTGATTTTTTGTTTGTCTTTTCCTCGATTTCTTTCTTTCTTTCTTTCTTTCTTTCTTTCTTTTTTTTTTTTTTGGTTTTTCAAGATAGAGTTTCTCTGTGTAACTTTGCTCCTTTCCTGGAACTCACTTGGTAGCCCAGGCTGGCCTCGAACTCACAGAGATCCACCTGGCTCTGCCTCCCGAGTGCTGGGATTAAAGGCGTGCGCCACCACTGCCCGGCTCCTCGATTTCTTTAAGAGAATTTTTCATTTCCTCCTTAAGGGCCTTTGTCATCTTCTTAAAGTCATTTTTAAGGTCATTTTCTTCTGCTTCTTCTATGTTGTGATGTTCAGGTCTTACTGTTGTAGAATCACAAGGTTCTGGTGGTACCATATTGCTCTTTATGTTGTTGAATAATTCTTGCGTTGGCATCTACCCATCTCTTTCTCCAATCGGTGCAAGAGGTGCCTGTGTCTCAGGGAGCCACTCTTGGTCTAGTTGCACGCTTGGACCAATCAGAGCCAGTGGAGTCTGTGTCTCAGGGAGGGTGGATGGGTTTGAGTGGTGGAGTGGGGCTTGTAGGTTACAGGGTCTGGTGGAGGTGGGGGTGGCAATCAGACCTGCCTGCTGGCCTGCAACTGGGGCTGCAATATGTGGGGATATGGGGAAACAGTTTTTGCCTCTGGGCCTATTTTCTGTCATTCTTACACTGATAAGCTAGAACTCATCACTTGTCCAAAGCAAAACAAAAAGCTTTGCAATGTGAAGACAAAGGGAAAGTATCCAAGGCACCAGAGGTCCAGTCATAGTTCCTGAGAGAGAAACTCAGAGAAGAGCAACAGGGAGGAATAGCTAGTTCTCCACATAATTCATCCCAGGTTCTGTAGATGTTCAGTGACATGGCTGTGGACTTCTCCCAGGCAGAATGAGAATGTCTGGTATCTTTTCAGAAGGCTTTGTACATTGATGTTATGTTGGAGAATTACGGCAACTTGAACTCTGTAGTATTGAGGGTAAGCCCTAGATTTTGTTACCTGTCTAGAGTAATTCAAAGTGTCCTGGATTGTGAAGAGAGAAGAGACAATAGCCAAACAATCAGATGTGTCTTTATATTACATCTATGTGCTTTCCATGGGAGAACAAACAAAAAAAATGCTTCTAAAAATTAATTTCAGGCATTTGTGAAAGCAGTAGCCTTGAGAATTTCCATTTAATGAAAGATGGCAAGCACAGAGCGAACCATCACATGTTTGATAAATATGAGAAAGTCTTGGATCATTTCGCAAAGCATATTGTCCAGCAGCATGTGACTTTCCAAAAGAAGTCTTATACATGGAATGAGCTTGGCAAATGTTTTATGAATCTTCCAAATGTACACTTTATAAAACAAATGATACTACTACAGAAAATTGCAATAAATGCAGGTGTGGCAGTCATAGGGCTTCTTCCATTGAACCATCAAAACTGATCATAAAAACTTGTACACTGGAGAAAATATGAAGACTATGGCAAATACTTAAATTTGTGTTCCAACATTAGTCAAAATCACAGAATCCACACTGGCTAGGAAGAGAAAAATATGACAAATCTCTTGTCTTTGCCCATAAATTTGAGCAGCAACAAATATGTAGTGAGAGAAACTACACAAATATAGGAAATGTGGGAGATGCTTCAGGAGCTACTCAAGCTTCACTGCACCACAAAGAATTCATACTGGAGAGAAACCTTAGGAATATAAAGGACATGGTAAATCCTATTATCAGGCTTCAAACCTTAAAATCCATTACAGAATCCATACTGGAGAGAAAACTTACATATGTAATGAATGTGACAAATCCATTACCTATTGCTCAAGTTGTAGAAAACATCAGAAAATTCATTCTGGGGAACAACCTTAACATTGTAAATTTGTTGGCATATCTTTCTCCAGTGCTCTTTCATTACAGACAATAACAGAGAAACACAAACATGTAGGACTTGTGAAGGCCTTTAGTGAACGTTTTGCTTATATAAAGATCTTCCACTAAGGAAGAACTTGCAAAACCTTTTGTTAAATACATGTTACCTAGTGTTTGTTACCTAGTGTTGCTATTATAGACATCTCAGAAAATTTATCCTGAAGGAAAAGTGGAGAAAATGCTTTAACAAAAAAAAAATCATCTTTGATTAACTTTAAAAATATTCATTTTGGAGTCAAACCCTACAAATAGCAAGAATGTGAGAAGATTTAAAGAGATAACCTACATGACAATATGTGCATGCTCTTGTACAGGTTAGAAATGCTCAAGAGTGTGTGGGAAAACCAGTTATGCAGTACCCAAGAAAGTTTGAGAAACTATTTAGTGCAACTTCATAGTATATAATAAAAGATGGATACTGAAAAGATCAAGAAACAAGCCAGTGTGTTTTAATGATTTAAATCAATACTCAAATTTGTCATGGATTTCAGCAGAAGAGGATAGTCAAATGTAGCTGATGTGAAAGTATTCTTTGGCAACATTTTCATCTTCCCAGCATTGGAGCTTATTGCAATGGAATTACAATTTGTTGATTTAATGTGGAATAAATTCATGATGTCCTGTTTGAAAAAAGTGTGTGTGTGTGTGTGTGTGTGTGTGTGTTACATTTATTGAAGCAATCCAAATATACACATAAAGAATCACATAGTCTTGCTTGGAATCTAACAGTTGATTGCATGAAAGCTGAGAGTAGAGTGGTACTTTCCAGAAGTTGGGGGGTGTGGAAAGCAGGAGGGATCGGTGGAAAGTTGATCCATATGTACCTAACTATAGTTAAATAGAAGCATAGTAGGGTAATTTTAGATAGCAACAATGTGTATTCAAATCTGTCAGAAGAATAGATCTGGAAAAGGGTTAGATGTTTGAGGAATGGAGACAAGTTATTTCTATTTGAACATTTGCCAACATATGAATATATTAAAACATCATATGGTACCCCAAATGTACATATTTTTATGTGTACATTTAAAAAAATTGAAATATAGGAAACAAAATGAAAAAAATGCCATATACCTTAAATAGCAATTTGGCTCCTCTTCCATTTATACAAAGAAGCTGACATTTATACTGCTCACAATAGAAAATCAATGAAAATAAATTTCCCATTAATTTCTATTTATTTATTTATTTGGTTTGCTAGCTTTGTAAATGTTCCTGACATGGAATGTTTAGTAAATAACATATCAAGAAGAGTTAAGAGCCGGGTGTTGGTGGCGCACGCCTTTAATCCCAGCACTCGGGAGGCAGAGCCAGGTGGATCTCTGTGAGTTCGAGGCCAGCCTGGGCTACCAAGTGAGCTCCAGGAAATGCGCAAAGCTATACAGAGAAACCCTGTCTCGAAAAACCAAAAAAAAAAAAAAAACCAAAAAAAAAAAAAAAAAGAAGAGTTAAAAAGCATGGACTGGAGAGAGCTGACTCAGTAGTTAAGAGCATTGACTGCTCTTCCAGAGGACCCAGGTTTGATTCCCAGCACCCACGTGTTGGCTCATAACTATAGTGATATTTTATTTGTACTGAAATGTGACTTGTATGTTAATAAATAAAGTTGCCCGGGGGTCAGAGCTAATAGCAAGCCATAGCGAAAGCTGGGTGGTGGTGGTGCACGCCTTTAATCCCAGCACTTGGTAGGCAGAGCTAGGTAGATCTCTGTGTGTTCGAGGATACAGCCAGCATTGGAGACAAATGCCTTTAATCTCAATACCAACCATAGAAGACCTGGAGGTCTGTACAGACAGGCAGTGACTAGGAGGTCATGTGGTTGGGTTTACAACCAATGAGAAGGCAGAACAGAAACTCTATAAAAAAAGACAGACACAGGAAGTAGGTCTCTTTTGGAGAGGTACAACAGCAGTGGCAGGAAGGGTAAGGTTTTTAATCTCAGCTCTTAGCTATCGCTCTGACCTCTTGGCTTTCTTCTTTGAATCAGCTCTGTGTTTCTTATTTAATAAGATGGTTACACCTACATATAACCTCTGAAACTTCAGTTCCAGGAAACTCAATATCCTCTTCTGGCTTCTGTGGGCATCATGCACACATAGTTCACAGACATACATGCAAGCAAAACACTTACACATGAAATTTTTTAAAAGGCAAAAAACAAATAATCCTCTACTACCCTCCCATACTTCATAATTGTAACCCTGTCCTTGTCACAGAAGCATGCTTTTTTAAAAATTGGTTTGCTTGTCGGTACAGATAGCTATATATATATATATATATATATATATATTTTGTGTGTTACCATGCTGTACAGCTTGTTCTAGAAAGTAGCTTTTGTGCTTGATACTTTCATTTTAAGATCTTTTTAGGTTTATTTAGTGGTTGTGTTATACTGTAATTCATTCTGTTATTTCATCTACTATTGTATATGAGAGTTTTTGATTTGCTGCAATACAAATATTACAGCCATGAATATCCTTAAACTTTTCTTTTGTGCCCTACATTTGAATGATTTTCTATCATAGATATATAGATGTGAAATTATGAGAACTGGGCCTTTATTTAGAAACAGGGGTTTCTAGTGTTTTCCCTACACTGTAGTAACTACATGTGGCCTGTTTGCTCTATATTTGATGGAGTATAGCCCAGTAAGATGAAGTTACTGGCAAGTCTCTGACTGGTGCCTAAGGAGTTGTCTCTCAGCATGGCCATGGTGACCTCTAGTGAGAGGGGCTCTGTATTTCATCCTGAAGACTCTGACAGCTGCATGCACGCTTACTCTGGACTGTTATTGCTGCTTGATCTCTGGATGGAGTTTCAAATGGATAATATGAAGAAGCCTTTAAGATTGAGGGAGAGCAATGCCACGTAGAAATTTTAAATATTCTTTCAATATTGTCATCAGGTCAGGTCCTTTTTTTCTGGAATGAAGGAGATATAATTACACTGAAACTAGAGGCCTGAATTGAGTCCAAGTATTCATTATCTGAACTTGGTTGAGGACTTCATTGTAGCTAGAGTTTTCCTGCCTGGCCCACGGTCAGGACAAATCTCTTTCACCTGCCAGTCCCACAGCCGTTCAGACCCAACCAAGTAAACACAGAGACTTATACTGCTTACAAACTGTATGGCCGTGGCAGGCTTCTTGCTAACTGTCCTTATATCTTAAATTAATCCATTTTTATAAATCTATACCTTGCCACATGGCTCGTGGCTTACCGGCATCTTTACATGCTGCTTGTCCTGGCGGCGGCTGGCAGACACTCCCTCTGCCTTCCTGTTCTTTTTATTCTCTCTGTTAGTCCCGCCTATACTTCCTGCCTAGCCACTGGCCAATCAGTGTTTTATTAGCAACACATTTGCCATACAGAACATCCCACAGCACTTCATGACCAATTTGAAATCTTGAGAACTTTGTCTTTGCAGTGGGCCAACTGTCATGATGCTAATGAATCTTGGTGCTCTATGGGAATTTGGGTGGGCAGGTAAGACATTTTTATTGTGTACTTTTGCCCCATCCTACAGTCCTGGGTGTCTCCTTCAGATGGGTGCTATAACCTAATTGTCACCCCTGATCTCCTGCTTCACTGGCATGGGCAGTCAGATCACCTCACCCAGGAAGAGAGATCAGCGTCAGAAATTTCCAATGCTTTAATCTGTCAGGTAACTTGTTCTTCAAAACTGTTGCTAATTCTGCCCCAGAAGTCACCAACCTTCTTATTAGGAAAAGCTGAATACTAGTTTTAATTGATGAACATTCTGTGATGATAGAATCTTCTGATCACCACAGGCCTCCTTGTGGCTTACCTGCATTTGACTTAACAGAACACTTTTATCTTGGGCTCACTTTCTGTACCTCTAAGCGTATATGAAATTATCAATATTTGCAGGGCTGCATGGAAACATGATGTAGAAGGCACCCAGAGACCTGTTTGAGCCAGGCCCTTCTCTGACAATCAATGCCCCTGGAACATAATGTACTTGAGGACTGTTCCTTCTTTAGTGAAATGAGAGATTTAAAATCATTTTCTAGGTTCATTTCTAACCACAAGTCTATGAGTTTGATTAAGGGTCCATTTCTGGAAGCGTTTTGCTTATTATGATCAGCAGATAAGAAATAATTTCAAATTTTAACTTAAAAATTTTTCATCCAATATAGTTTAGTTATATTCTTTCCCCTCCTGCAAATTCTTCCCAGATACCCCTGCCATCACTTTCATTTTATTTCTCAACAGAGAGCAAAGCAAAGCAAAGCAAAACAAAACCAAGCAAACAATAAAAGCACACACACACACACACACACACACACACACACACACAAAATCAAAAGAAAAAAACGTGTGGTATACAATTATCTTTATTTTGCTGCCTCTCCTAGAGTATGGTTGATAAACTTAGTGTCACTCCATTGAAGAAAACTAATTTTCTGTTCCCCACAACTTCATAGTTAAGAGTGGGAATTTGCATCCATTTCCCCTTCTCCATGCTGGAGTTTTGTGTGCCTTGAACTTGTGCAGGTCTTGTGCATGACTTGAGTCTGCACAATTCTCTGTGAGTTCATATGTGCATCAGCCTTCTAGTTTCTGGAGTCAACCACCACTTCTAGTTTTTACAATCTTTCTGCTTCCTTGTCTGCATAGATCCTTTAGTCTTGAGGAAAGTGATGATATACAGACATCCCATTTAGGGTTGAGTGTTCCAAAGACTCACTCTCTGCACCTAGTACTATTGTGGGTCTGTGTTAATTACCATCTACTGCAAGAAGAAGCTTCCCCAAAGAGGTTCCACTGATGCACTGACTTAAGGGTATAGCTGTGTATTGCTAAGAGTTGTTTTATTGCTATGCTCATTTATCAGAATAGCAGTAGTAGGTCTTTCTATATAGTCCAGTCCCAATCTAGTCTCAGGTTCTTTGCCTCATTAACATTGTCAGGTGTGGGTTCATCTCATAGAGTGGGCTGTAGCATGAATCTTAAAAGTCTTAACGAGTTCTTGTTAATAAAATCACACCTCAGCCAGGTATTGGGGTGAACACTGGAAGGTCAGAGAGACAGAATAAGCCACAGCTATCTCACCTCGCTGAATCCTCGGCTGGTCTTGTTTCCTCAGACTGGATGCCCCGAGCCCTCATCCAGAATGGGTCTCAGCTGAACTGCTGCTAGAAGCCTGAAAGCTTAACCAGCCACATGCTTCTCCAGGCCAAATGCCTCTAGTTTCTGGTCCTCACGCCTTATATACCTTTCTGCTTTCTACCACCACTCCCTGGGATTAAAGGTGTGTATCACCGTGCCTGGCCATTTCCAATGTGGCCTTGAACTCACAGAGATCCAGAGGGATTTCTGTCTCTGGAATGCTAGGATTAAAGGCGTGTGCTACCACTGCCTAACCTCTGTTTCATATTGTGGCTGTTCTGTCTCTGACCCCAGATAAGTTTATTAAGGTACACAATATTTTGGAACACAATACCCCCACAGTGGGCTTTAAATATAACCAAAGTGTTGGTCACTCCCATGACATTCATATCACTATTTCACCAGTGGCAAGCATTTATAGTGTTATAAGATTCTATACATACTACCAGAGGAGAAAAATAATTATGGGTCTCACCCAGATATGAACCTTGTGATCTATAGTAATAACCTGCCTACAAGATATGCCACTCATCACCATCTCTGTGTTTAATATAACCTTCTTAATCATAATCTGCTTTTTTAGAAGGTTACTTCATATCTTCACTCAGATTAAGTCATTAATGAGTTTTATCATTCCACCTTTAGAAGGTAAAGACACAGTTGGGCAGTGGTGGCGCACGCCTTTAATCCCAGTGCTCAGGAGGCAGAGGTAGGCAGATCTCTGTGAGTTCGAGGCCAGCCTGGGTTTTAGAGTGAGTTCCAGGAAAGGCACAAAGCTACACAGAGAAACCCTGTCTTGAAACCCCCCCCCCAAAAAAAAACAAGATAAAGACACAAAATCTATCTAACTTTGTTTTCAGGGTGTGTTTTGAAGTCTTTCTTTCCTTCAAGACAGGACTACAAAGGAGTAAGCCTTCTGTGTATAGTGTTTTGCTTTGCTCTGACGATGATGCAACAGACTGTAGCATGCCACCATATGGTTCAGCATGGGACCACAAGTGCAGTGTGGTCAGTGCACCATGTCACTGTGCAATTCTGCAATTCAGCTCAACAAAGAATAGTACAATTCTTATACAGATAGTAAGGTGTGGTTACTATAACACAGCATGGTACATTCAATGTAATGCAGCATAGTACAATATTCTGGCATAAATTCCACTCAGCACAATGTAGTGTAGTACAAACATATATGGTTGTTGTAATTTTGAGCAAAGAGTGGCAAGTAGCATTTGGTTCCTTTTTGTTTTAGATTTACTTATATATATCATGTGCACGCTGTCCACAGAAGCTAGAAAGGGATATCATATTCTCTGAAGTTGGAGTTATAGATGGTTGTGAGCCACCATGTGGGTGCTAAGAATCAAAACTAGGTCCCCTGGAAGAGCAACCAGTTCTCTTAACCACTAAGCCATATCTCCAGTCCCTCTTTTGTTGTTTCAAAATTTACTTATCTTTTAATGCTTTACATTTAAAAATGAACTCTTTGAAGTAGAGAGATGACTCAGTCGCTAAGAGCACTTGCTACTTTTGCAGAGGATCTAGGTTTTGTTCCCAGCACACAGGTCAGGTGGTTCACAGCTATCTGTAATTTCAGTTCCAGAGGACCAGATCCCTCTTTCTGTGCAGTGTTGGCACTGCACGCTTGTGGTGTGCATATAGGCAAGCAGGTATATACATACAGTTTTTAGAAATCAATACATTTTTGTTTGTTTTTTCTGATATTTCTTTTCTTTTCTTTTTTTTTTTTTTTTTTCGAGACAGGGTTTCTCTGTGTAGCTTTCCGCCATTCCTGGAGCTCACTTGGTAGCCCAGGCTGGCCTCGAACTCACAGAGATCCGCCTGGCTCTGCCTCCCGAGTGCTGGGATTAAAGGCGTACGCCACCACCGCCCAGCTGATATTTCTTTTTTATTATTTTATAATTTAATTTAATTTTACATATCAGCCATGGATTCCCTTGTTCTCCCCCCTCCCGCCCCTCCCTTCCCCCCAGCCCACCCGCATTCCCATCTCCTCCAGGGCAAAGACTGCCCTGGGGATTGAGTTCAACCTGGTAGATTCAGTCCAGGCAGATCTAGTCCCCTCCTCCCAGGCTGAGCCAAGTGTCCCTGCATAGGCCCCAGGTTCCAAACAGCCAGCTCATGCACTGAGGACAGGTCCCGGTCCCACTGCCTGGATGCCTCCCAAACAGATCAAGCTAATCAACTCCCTCACTTATCCAGAGGGCCTGATCCAGTTGGGGGCTCCTCAGCTATTGGTTCATAGTTCATGTGTTTCCATTCGTTTGGCTATTTGTCCCTGTGCTTTTTTCAATCTTGGTCTCAACAATTCTCTTTCTTGCCAATTGGACTCCTGGAGCTCCACTTGGGGCCTGGCCATGGATTTCTGCATCTGGTTCCCTCAGTCATTGGATGAGGTTTCTAGCACGACAATTAGGGTGTTTGGCCATCCTATCACCAGAGTAGGTCAGATCGGGCTGTCTCTCGACCATTGCTAGTAGTCTATTGTGGAGGTATCTTTGTGGATTTCTGTGGACCTCTCTAGCACTTTGCTTCTTCCAGTTCTCATGTGGTCTTCATTTATCATGGTCTCTTATTCCTTGTTCTCTCTCTCTGTTCTTGATCCAGCTGGGGTTTCCCACTCCCCTAAGCTCTCTTTCCCTCGACCCTTGCCCTTCATTTCCCCACTCACATCCAGGTTGTTCATGTAGATCTCATCCATTTCTCTGTCATTGGGTGATCCCTGTGTCTTTCTTGGGGTCTTGTTTTCTAGGTAGCCTCCCTGGAGTGGTGAGTAGGAGTCTAGTCATCTTTGTTTTACATCTAGTATCCTCCTATGATAAAAGAGAAAATAGGAAGTAGTCCTGAACGCATTGGCATAGGAGATCACTTCCTATATATAACACCAGGTAGCACAGACACTGAGAGAAACAATCAATGGGACCTCTTGAAACTGAGAACCTTTTGTAGAGCAAAGGATATCGTCAACAAGGCAAAGCGACAGCCTACAGAATGGGAAAAGGTCTTCACCAACCTCACATCTGACAGAGGGCTGATATCCAGAATAGATAAAGAACTCAAGAAATTAGACATCAAAGTGCCCAACAGTCCAATTAAGAAATGGGCAATAGAACTAAACAGAGAATTCTCAACAGAGGAAACTCAAATGGCTGAAAGACATTTTAGGAATTGCTCAACATCCCTAATTATCATGGAAATGCAAATCAAAACGACTCTGAGATACCACCTTACGCCAGTCAGATTGGCTAAGATCAAAAACACTGAGGACACCTTGTGCTGGAGAGGATGTGGAGCTAGGGGAACTCTCCTCCACTGCTGGTGGGAATGCAAGCCTGTACAACCACTTTGGAAATCAATATGGCGCTTTCTTAGAAAATTGGGAATCAATCTTCCCCAAGACCCAGCTATACCACTCTTGGGCATATACCCAAGGAATGCTCAATCATACCACAAGGGCACTTGCTCAGCTATGTTCATATCAGCACTATTTGTAATAGCCAGAACGTGGAAACAACCTAGATGCCCTTCAACTGAAGAATGGATAAATAAAATGTGGTGCATATACACAATGGAATACTACTCAGCAGAGAAAAACAATGACATCATGAGGTTTGCAGGCAAATGGATGGATCTAGAAAAAAATCATCCTGAGTGAGGTAGCCCAGACTCAGAAATACATTTTTAAAAAGAGCTCTACTAGTAAATAATTGAACTATCACAAAGTAGAACAGTATAGTTGTCACCATAGTGAATTTTAGAATGTCTTCAGTGCACCAATGGGAAACTCTGTACCTCTAAAGCAGTCATAACCTTTCCATTTTCCTATCTGTCCTTTGTAAAAACTAGTCTATTTGTTACCTCTTGGGATTCACCTATATTTGTCATTTCATGTAACTGGAGCATGTAATATGTGACCTTTGGTGCCCGGCTTCTTTTGCCTCCATACATTTTCAGGTCCTTCTGTTGGCAATCAGGACCTCATTATTTTTATTCCTGAATTGTAGCAGTGCATGCACACACTATATTTTGCTTACCTACTAACCTTCAGTGGATGGCCATTTGTGTTGTTTCTTCTTGTTTGCTTTTAGGAACAGTGTTGCAGTGTCTGTTACCTGCAAGTTTTTCTGTAGACATGTGTTTTCATTTTTCTGGGGTATATGCCTAGAGAAGCATTTCTAGATCTGATGACAACTCTAAGAAAATGGCCAGGATGTTTTCTAAAGTGCATTCACCAATTTTAATTCTTATCACAAGTGTATAAGGGTTCCAATTTCTCTACATTCCTGCTTACCACCATTATGACTCATCCATTATGATTCATAGCCAATCTAGAGGGATTTTCCTGTTTCTATATGAAATATTTTCTGTAATTATACACACAATTTAAAATCTAACCATAAAAATCAGTGTGAAAATAATGAATAAGCCTCCAGATTTTTTTCTTAAGTGTGTGAGACATGAGCATATATTTGCTTGAATGTGCACATAAATGCATGTGCACATATGTGTATGTGCTTGTGGAGGCCAGACATAGATTTTTTTTTCCCAGTCACTTTCTACCTTTGTTAATTTATATTTGAGATGGGGTCTCACTATATAGTCCTGGTTGGTCTGGAACTCAATGCATAGGCAAGGCTGGTGTCAGACTCACATATTCACCTGCCTTTATCTCCTACATGCTGAGATTAAAGGTGTACAACACAATGCCTGGTCCTCCTTTTTGTGTTTTGAGACAGAGTCTCTCACTGATCCCCGAGCACACTGATCTGGCCAGACATGCTGGCCAGTACACTCTGACAAACCACCTGTCTCTTACCTCCCTTCAGTACCACCATGCTGACTTTTATGTGTGTGCTGAGAATAGAAACTCAGGTCCTCAAACAGCAAGCATTTTACCAATTGAGTGATTTCCCTAACTCTCAAGCCTCCAGATTTTAGCTTTGTGGTTCCTAGTATTTCTCCCTCAAGGTCACTTGACAATTGCTTGAGAAACTTCTGGAGATATCTTAATATAAGCAAGTACAAATGTTCTTAAAGAACACAGATGGAGGATATTTTCCCATTTAACCTCCTGTTTGTTTCATATAAGACAGGTGGAAACTATCAGTACATAACTCATGTCACACACTGTTTCACAGTTGTGTGGTCTGTTGCAGTTTCGATGTATCACTGGCTTACAAATTCTTTATATATGAATGTGTAGGTAGTTTTTGAACTTTTGTACATATAAACAACACTGTTGTGTACATCATTGTACATCTGCACCATTGCGTCTTTGTGTGATAATTTCCTTACCATTCCTTCTGTGAATGAGAATTAGGTCCTTAGGTCAGAAGGCCTGTTGTAAGTGCCCTGTGATGGAATACAGTTGTCAGAATCCATTCATCCACTTGGGCTTCAGATGGCTGACTTCTGCAGATGCCTTGGGTCTGAGGCTTGCTCTTTGGACTACAGAGTGTGGGGCAGAATCCTTGCCTGGCCTTCCAGTAGATGTAGCATGGTACACAATGCAGCCCAGATCTGTGGGATCAGCAACTCTTCATCAATCTGCTGAGACCAAAGCCAACTCTCTAAACAAACATTTCCTGCATGAACATTGTGTTTGTTATATTTCCCTCATTTGTTTATGATGACTGTGTCAGCCACACTGATTTACATAAACACTGCCAGTTTCGGGATGTTACACTCTCAACAAAAGTAGCTGAGTACAAACAGCATTCCTCAGTTTTAATTCATATTGTCTAAACACAGCAGATGTTGATAGAGTGAGCCAATAAGAAAGTACAACAAAGGCAGCCATTTCAGGGGTGGGTGGCCTGTGATTAAAATGCATTCCAGATTGACACAATGATACAACATTAATGGAATGGGTTGTTTAAACGTTATATTTGGCTCCTATAGAATCATAAAGCAAGCTTGAGTCCCACTTCGGCAGTTTCCAGACCGTCACTGTAGAGGATGATTACGTTTTTGCAGTTCAGCCAGTTTTGTCTTTGCTCCCTCACCTCTACTTTGGTGATACACATTTGCACATACACTGCAGCTTCAACCTTGAGTGTGTCAGAATGCATAATCCCCTCAGTGCATGGTTTCTGCTCTTCCCATGGACCATGTTTTCTATAGATAGTGGGGCCTAACACGGGACAGTACTTGTCCTACTGGCCTAAGTGTCTAATTTGGTGCAATTTCTTCCCAATCATGTACAGAAATATAAGTCCTCTTTTAAAGAAAACAGATACAACCAGCCCTTGTTTCATTATTCCTATAATTTGTTCACATACTTAAGGAAACTATCAGCATGGCTCTGGGAACTGGATCACATTGCAAATAAGGATATCAGAGTTATTTTTCATGGTGAGAAGACAGTGTTTTATTTCACTGAGTATTCCTGTGAGTTTATGAAAAATGTAGGATATTTTAAACCTGTTTTATTTTAAATTAGTCGTAGAAGTAATTCATCCCTCTGTAGGTCAAGTGTCCTATGGCATAAATCACAAATAATTCCACAACAGGATAGATTAAACCTTTGCTATAGTTTTAGTAGGAACTCAAGTTGGTTCTTGTTCTTCAATAGTATCAAATCACCCATATAGATTACCTAATTGACTTTTTCTCCATCTAGAGTTCGGCAACTATTATTGTATTAAAAGACTAAGCTTTAAAATAACTGGAGTACTTCATCAATGAAAATTCAGAACACACAAGGTGTCATATTGGTAGTTGTGTATGTGTGTGTGTAAAACTAGCAGTTGGCAGGTAGAGTACGGAGAATCAAGAGTTCAAGGCCAGTCTCTGCATAGTGAATTAGAGCCAGCCTGGGAGCCTAATATCTTATATCAAACAAACAAACAAACAAACAAACAAACAAACAAACAAACACAACTGAAAGAGAAAGCAAAAATGTCAGTATAGTTCTGAGATATAATATTTAAATACAGTTGAGTAGCCATAGTTCTGAGATATAATATTTAAATACAGTCGAGTAGCCATAGTTCAGGGCCTTAATGTCTTATAGCAGATACATTGGTAGTCAGCCTTTCAAACTGAACTTTTTCCAAATTTAATCAAATTTTGGATGAAACTTACATACATTTTTATAATTTTCAATTTTGTATTCCTTTTTACATACATTTTGCCTCGTATTGAAAATGAACTGTTTTCTCACACAATATATCCTCATTATGGCTTCCCTCTCTCTGCTCCTCCCAGTTTCTCCTCACCTCCCATCCCATCCAGATCTACTCCTTTTCTGTATCTCAGAAAAGAATAGGCTTCTAGGAGATAGTAATAAAATATAAAAAAAAAAACAAAACAAGAAAATAAAACTATCACATCAAAGTTGGACAGGATGAACAAATAGAAGGAAAAGAACCCAGGAGAAGTCACAAGAATCAGAGACCCACTTGTTGCACACTCAGGAACCCCATAAAATGACTAAATTGGAACATATAATATATACACATAGGACCTGATGTTTACCTATGTAGGCCCTTTGCATGCTGATTCAGTCTCTGTGAGTTCATATGAGCTTTAATCATCTTGTTTTCTTGGTGTCCTCTATCCCCTCAGGCTCCTACACTCTTTCTAGCTCTTTTAGCTCTGAGGGGAGAGATTTTATGGAGACAAGCCATTTAATGCTGAGTGTTGCAAGGTCTCTCATTCTCTGCATAATATCTGACTGTGGGTCTCTGTATTTATTCCCATCTTCTTCAGGAGGAAGCTTCTCTGATGATGACTGAACAAGGCACTGATTGGTAAGCATAGCATAATATCATTAGGAATCATTTTATTGCAAGTAGTATTTGGTTTTACCCTAATAGTGCTGGGTATGGGTTCAATCTCAGGGGGTAGGCCTGAAGTCAAATCAGATATTGGTTGGTTTTGTGCCACCATTGCCCTAGTATCCCTTTCATGCAGGAAACCATTGTAGATATGTTTAGATATGTAGGTTTGTGGCTGGCTTGGTGTTTACATTTCTCTTTTGACAGGATGGAGAGTACCTTCTTGAATCTAAGACACTAGAAAGTAGGGGTGAAGGCTCTGTGTATGCACCAGCTCGACATCTCCATGTTTAGTGAGTCATGTATGCGGCTTTGCTATCAGTTTGTGGACAGCAACCTAATGTCTTAGAAACAGCCTTGGTTTTGAGGGGATCCTATTGGACCCCTTTGGCCAACAACTCAAATGTAACCCAATCCTGGTACTAGAATTATTTGGTGACTAGAGATGGTCATTTGGGACTCTGTCTCCCCCATTATTTGGTGAATTTTTTTCATTTAGATCCCCTTCATATATGTATATATTTTAGGAAGCTTCTACTGTATTAGGTTTCCATATTGCCCCTCAAATGCTCCCTAATTTCCTTTTAAAAATTTTTAAAATTCATTTTACATACCAACCACAGACCCCCCCTTATTCCTCCTTCTGCTCCCCCACACCTTCTCCCCAACCCACCCCATTCCCTCCTCCAAAAGGGTAAGTCCTCCCATGGGGGGACAGCAAAGCCTGCTACATTCAGTTGAGGCAGGACTAAACCCCTCCTCTATGCATCAAGGGTGAGCAAGATGTCTGAGCACAGGTAATGGGATCCAGAAAGCCAGCTCACGCACCAGGGATAGATCCTGATCATACTGCCAGGGCCATTTAAACAGACCCAGCTACACAACTGTCTCCCATATGCAGAGGGTCTAGTCTGGTCCCATACAGGTTCCACAGATATCGGTCTAAAGTTTGTGAGTTTCTATGAATTTGGTTCAGTTGCCTCTGTAGATTTCCCCATCGTGATCTTGATGCCCCTTGCTCACATAATCCCTCTTCCATCCCTTTGACTGGACTCCCTGAACTCGGCCTGGGTCTTGGTTGTGGATCTCTGCATCTGCTTCCATCAGTTACTCTTTGATGACAGTTAGGGTATTCACCAATCTGATTAGTAGGGTAGGCCAGTTCAGGTACCCTCACCACTATTGCTAGTAGTCTAATCTGGGGTCATCCTTGTGGGTTCCTGAGAATTTCCCTAGCACTGGGTTCCTCCCTTAACCCATAATGTCTCCCTCTATCAAGACATCTCTTTCATTGCTCTCCCACTCTGTCCTTCCCCAGCTCAACCACCCCATTCCCTCATGTTCTCATCCACCATCTCCTCCCCTTTACTGCCCCCCTCCCATCCCCAGTTTACTCCTGTGTTTCCCCTTCTCAACGTGATCCATGGATCACTCTTGGGGTCCTCCTTGTTTCTTAGCTTCTCTGCAGCTGTGGGTTGTAGTCTGATTATCCTTTGCTTTGTATCTAGTATCCATTTATGAGTGAGTGCATACTATGTTTGTCCTTCTGAGTCTGGGTTACCTTACTCAGGATGATATTTTCTAGTCCCATCCATTTGCCTGAAAATTTCATGATGTCATTGTTTTTTACTACTCAGTAGTAGTACTCCATTGTGTATATGTACCACATTTTCTTTATCCATTCTTCAGTTGAGGGGCATCTAGGTTGCTTCCAGGTTCTGGCTATTATGAATAATGCTGTGATGAACATAGTTGAGCAAATGTACTTGTGGTATGATTGAGCATCCCTTGGGCATATGCTCAAGAGTGGTATCCTTGGGTCTTGAGGTAGATTGATTCCCAATTTTCTAAGAAGTCACCATACTGATTTCCAAAGTGGCTGTACAAGTTTATACTTCCACAAACAGTGGAGAAGTGTTCCTCTTGCTCTACATCATCTCCAATATAAGCTGTCATCAGTGTTTTTTATCTTAGCCATTTTGACAGGATTAAGATGGTATCTCATAGTTGTTTTGATTTACATTTCCCTGATGATTTATGATGTTGAGCAATTCCTTAAATGTCTTTCAGCCATTTGAGATTCTTCTGTTGAGAATTCTGTTTAGCTCTGTAATCCATTTTTTAATTGAATTGTTTGGTATTTTACTGTCTAGTTTCTTGAGTTCTTTATATGTTTTGGAGATCAGCCCTCTGTCAGATGTGGAATTGGTGAAGATCTTTTACCATTCTGTAGGCTGTCATTTTGTGTTATTTACTGTGTCCTTTGACTTACAGAGTTTCTCAGTTTCAGGAAGTCCCATTTATTAATTGTTGTTCTCAATGTCTGTGCTACTGGTGTTGTATTTAGGAGGTGGTCTCCTGTGCCAGTGCATTCTAGGCTATTTTTTACTTTCTCCTCTATCGGGTTCAGTATAGCTAGATTTATGTTGAAGTCTTTGATAAACTCTGATTTGAGTTTTGTGCATGGTGATAGATATAGATGTATTTGCAATTTTTTACATGTTGACATCCAGTTATGCCAGCCCCATTTGTTAAAGATACGTTCTTTTTCCTATTGTACAGTTTTGGCTTCTTTGTCAAAAATTGAATGTTTATAGCCGTGCGGATTAATGTCAGGATCTTCAATTCAATTCCATTGGTTAAATGCTCCTTAATTTTATTTGTCTATCCTCTATTCCCTTCCTCAACCCTGTTTCCCCTCTCTCTCCCAACTGGATCCTTCCATTTTAGACCCCAGCCATTCATAATTATCTATTCTCTTTTCCTTTCCTAATGAGAGCTATCTGTACCATCTAGTCACTTATTCTATATCTACTCTCTGTAGTTCTATGGATTGTAGCTTATCACTGACTTAACAGCAAATATCCACATACAAATGAACACATACCATATTTATCTTTCTGGGTCTGTGTTACCTCATTCAGGATGAATTTTTTTTCTAGTTCCACACATTTCCCTGAAAATTTTATGATGTCATTTTTTAATGGCTGAATAATACTTTGTTGTGTAAATGTACCACATTTTCTTTATCCATTCTTCAGTTGAGGGACATCTAGGTTACTTCCATTTCTAGATATTATGAATAGAACAGTAATGAATATGGTGAGCAAGTGTCTTTGTGGGAAGACAAAGTGTCCTGGTATATACTCAAGAGTGTATAGCTGGATCTTGAGATAGATAGATTCCTATCTTTCTGAGGAACTACCACACTGATTTTCATAGTGGTTGAATGAGTGTCCCCTTCCACAAGCAATGGATGAGTGTTCCTCTTATTCTCCATCTTCACCCGCATGAGCTGTCATTTGTTTTGTTGTTCTTGGCCATTCTAATTGGCATAAAATGAAATCTCAAAGCAGTTTTGATTTGCATTTCCTTGATGGCTAAGGATGTTGAACATTTGTTTAAGTGTTAAGTGTTTCTCCTCTATTGAGAATTCTGTTTAGATCTGTACACTATTTTTATTAAATAATTTTCTCTCTTATTTTATTTTATTTTTTATTTTATTTTTTATTTTATTTTATTTTATTTTATTTTATTTTATTTTATTTTATTTTATTTTATTTTATTTTACAATACTATTCAGTTCTACATATCAGCCACGGATTCCCTTGTTCTCCCCCCTCCCGCCTCCCTCCCCTTCCCCCCAGCCCACCCCCCATTCCCACCTCCTCCAGGGCAAAGCCTCAGTCCAGGCAGGCCAGTCCCCTCCTCCCAGGCCGAGCCAAGCAACCCTGCATAAGCCCCAGGTTTCAAACAGCCAACTCATGCAATGAGCACAGGACCCGGTCCCACTGCCTGGATGCCTCCCAAACAGATCAAGCCAATCAACTGTCTCACCCATTCAGAGGGCCTGATCCAGTTGGGGGCCCCTCAGTCATTGGTTCATAGTTCATGTGTTTCCATTCATTTGGCTATTTGTCCCTGTGCTTTATCCAACCTTGGTCTCAACAATTCTTGCTCATATAGACCCTCCTCTTTCTCGCTAATTGGACTCCCAGAGCTCCACCCAGGGCCAAAAGTATACAATGGAAAAAAGAAAGCATCTTCAACAAATGGTGCTGGCATAACTGGATATCAACATGTAGAAGGCTGCAAATAGACCCATATCTATCACCGTGCACAAAACTTAAGTCAGAGTGGATCAAGAACCTCAACATAAATCCAGCTACTCTGAATTTTCTCTTGATATCTAATTGTTTCGAGTTCTTTATATATTTGGATATTAACCCTCTATCAGATGTGTAGTTGAAAAATATGTTTTCCCACTCTGAAGGCTGCCATTTTGTCCAAATTATGGTGTTTTTTTTCTGTGCAGAAGCTTCTCAGTTTATTAATTGTTGTACTTAGTGCTTGTGCTAACAGAAAATATCTTCCTTTGCCAATGAATTCAAGGCTACTCTTCAATTTCTCTTCTATCAGGTTTAGTGTGTTTGGTTTTCTGTTGAGGTCCTTGATCCATTTAGAGCTGTGTTTTGTTTAGGGTGCTAAATATGTATCTATTTGCATCCTTCTACATGAAGATACCCAGTTTGACCAGCATCATTTGTTATAGATGATGTCTTGTCTTCCAGAGTGCATTTTTTGGCTTCTTTACCAGAAATCACCTATGTGGATTTATGTCTGGGTCTTCAGTTTGATTCCATTGTTCAATGTGTCTTTTTGTGCTAATAGCATGCTGTTTTTACTACTGTAGCTTTATAGTACAACTTGAAATCAGGGATGGTGATACTTCCATTAGTTCTTTTATTATTCAGATTTTTTTTAACTGTCTTGCGTTTTTTGTGTTTTTATTAGAAGCTGAAAATTGTCCTTTCAAGACCTGTGAAGAATTGTGTTGGAATTTTCATGGGGACTGTACTGATTCTACAGACTGTTTTTGGTAGGCAGATCATTTCACTATGCTAATCCCACTGATCCATGAGCTCCAGAGATTTTTCCATCTTTTGATATTTTCTTCAATTTCTTTCTTTGGTGATTTGAAGTTTTTATCATACAGGCTTTTACTTGCTTACTTAGAATTACTCAAAGATAATTTAAATTATTTGAGGCAGTTCTGAAAGGTATTATTTCCCTTATTTCTTGCTCAGTCTATTTGCCATTTGTGTATAGGAGGGCTACTGATTTTTTGGTGTTAATTTTGTAAATCTTGCTACTTTGCTGAAAGTATTTATTAGCTGTAGGAGCTTTTTGTTAAAAATTTTCAGGTCACTAATGTATACTGTCCTATCATCTGCAAATAAATATACTTTGACTCTTTCCAATTTGTACCCCTTTGATCTTTTTCAGTTGTGTTATTACTCTAGCTAAGATTTCAAGTACTATATTGAATAGGTATAGAGAGAGTGGACAGCCTTGACTTGTTTCTGAGCTTAGTGAAATTGCTTTGAGTTTCTCTCCATTTAGATTGATGTTGGCTATGGGCTTCCTATAACTCACCTTTATTACATTTAGGTATGTACCTTTTATCCCTAATCTCTCCAGGACTTTTATCATGAAGTGGTATTGGATTTTGTCAAAGGCCTTTTCTGAACCTAATGAGATGATCATGTAATTTTTGTCTTTCAGTTTGTTTATATGGTGGATTATATTTATCAATTTACATATGCTGAATCATCCCTTCATTTTCTTGGAAGAAGTCTACTTAACATATTAGATGATCTTTTTATATATTCTGGGATTCAGTTTGTATGTATTTTACTGAGAATTTTCGTAGCTGTGTTCATAAAGTTAATTGGTCTGTGATTCTCTTTCTTTGTTTGGTTTTTGTGTAGTTTGAGTTTCAGGGTAATTGTGGCCTCATAATTGAGCAATATTTCTTCTATTTCTATGGTGGGAAATAATTTGAGGAGGATTGGCCTTAACCTTTCTTTGAAAGTCTGGTAGAAATCTGTGTTAAAACCATCTGGCCCTGGGCTATTTTTGGTTGGGACTTTTAATGACCGCTTCTATTTCACTAGGGGGCTATAGGTCTGTTTCAGTTGCTTATCTGATCTTAATTTAACTTTGCTAAGTGGTGTATGGAAAAAATTATCCATTTCTTTTATATTTTCCAATTTGATGGAATATAGGTTTTTACAGTATATCCTTTTGATCTCTGGATTTCAGTGGTATCTGTTGGAGAATTCAGGGGAACAGGAAGGCGGAGTGAGGGGAGACACTACCAGCTGCCAATATGAGAAGATGTTAAGATACCGGTAAGCCACGAGCCACATGGCAACTTATAGACTAATAGATACGGGTTAATTTAAGATATAAGAACTAGATAACAAGAAGCTTGCTGCGGCCATACAGTTTGTAAATAATATAAATGTCTGTGTGTTTATTTTATAAGTGGGCTGTTGGACTGCTGGGGCTTGGAGGGACCGGAGAGGAAACTCCAACTACACTGTTGTTATGTTCCCCCTTTTTATTTCTTATTTTGTTAATTCAGATATTTTCTGTATGCTTTTAGGTAATTTGAATAAGTGTTTGTCAATCTTATTAATTTCCTCATAGAACCAACTCTTTGTTTCGTTGAATCTTTTAATTATTTTTGTGTGTGTCTATTTATTGATTTCAGCCCTGGTTTGATTATTTATTGCTGTCTACTCCATTTTGGGTATTATTTCTTCTTTTTTTTCTAGAGTTTTCAGCTATGATGGTAAAAAATCTCTCTGTTTCTTTTACATAGGTTCTTAGTCTTATGAACTTGCATCTTAGAACTGCCTTCCCTGTGTCCCATAAGTTTGGGTATGTTGTGTATTCATTTTTCAATCAGTTTATAAACTTTTAAATTTCTTTCATAGTTTATGTCTTAATCCATTTTTCATTTAGTTTGGAGTTGTCAAGTTTCCATGGGTTATAGGCTTTCTGTTGTTTCTGTTGTTGCTGAAATCCAGCTTTAACCAGTGGTGGTCTGACAGGATGCAGGGGGTTATTTCAATTTTTTTCTATACCTGTTAAGACTTGCTTTGTGACTGAGCATGTATTCAGTTTTAGAGAAGGTTCCACAAAGTGCTGAAAGAAGGCATATTCTTTTGTGTTTGGGCGAAATGTTCTATAAATATCTTTCAGATCTATTTGATTTATAATATTTGTTAGCTCCAGCATTCCTCTGTTTAGTTTTTGTCTAGATGACCTGTCCATTGGTGAGTGAGTTATTAAAGACTCCCACTATCAGTGTGTGGGGGTCAATATGTAATTTAAGATCTAGTACTTCTTTTAAAAATCTTAGTACACTTTTGTTTTGTGCACAGATGTTAAGAAGCACAATGTCCTCTTCATAGATTTTTACTTTGATGAGTATGTAGTATCCTGTGACACTTCCAATTAGTTTTGGTATGAAGTTTATTTTGTTGGATATTAAAATGTCTATACCAGTTTGTTTCTTAGGTCTATTTGCTTGAAATATTTTTCCTCAAACCTTTGCCCTGATGGAATGTCTATCTGTGTTGTTAAGGTGTGTTTCTTGAATGCAGCAGAAAGATGGATCCTGTTTTTGCATCCACTGTTAGTCTGTGTCTTTTTATTAGGCAATTGAGACCATTGATATTAAGAAATGGTCTTAACTGCCTAATATTCTCATTATTTTGTAGTTGTAGTAGTAGTCGGTGGTAGTGGTGGTGATTGTGTGTGTGTGTGTGTGTGTGTGTGTGTGTGTGTGTGTGTGTTCCCTCTTAATTTTGCTGGCCTGGAACTATTTATTCCTTGTGATTTCTTGGGTGTAGTTAGCCTCTTTAGGTTGGAGTTTTCCTTCTAACACCTCTTGTAGGGCTGGATTTGTAGATAGATATTGCTTAAATTTGGGTTTTATCATTGAATGCCTTATTTTCTCCATCTAGAGTGATTGAAAAGTTTTGTTGGATATAGTAGTCTGGTTTGGCATCTGTGGTCTCTTAGAGTCTGCAGGACATCTCTCTAAGACCTTCTGCCTTTTAAGTCTCCATTGAGAAGTCAGGTGTAATTTTAATAGTTCTTCCTTTATGTGTTACTTGGTCTTTTTCCTTTGCAGCTTTTCATATTTTTTTTTTTTTGGTTTTTCGAGACAGGGTTTCTCTGTGTAGCTTTGCGCCTTTCCTGGAGCTCACTTGGTAGCCCAGGCTGGCCTCGAACTCACAGAGATCCGCTTGGCTCTGCCTCCCGAGTGCTGGGATTAAAGGCGTGCGCCACCAACGCCCGGCTCTCATATTTTTTTTTATTGTTGTTGTTTTGTATATTTTTGTGTTTGTTATAATGTGCAGATGGGAATTTCCTTTCTGGTCAAGTCTATTTTATGTTCTGTATGCTTCTTCTACCTTGATAGGCTTCTCTTTCTTTAGGTTAGGGAAATTTCTTTTGATGATTTTTTTGAAAATATTTTCTGTGCTTTTGACCTGGGTTTCTTCTCCTTCCTCTATTCCTATTATTTTTAGATTTGATCTTTTGATAATGCCCCAGATTTCCTAGATGGTTTTTACTTTTTCAATTTAAGATTTTATTTGACCAATGTATCTGTTTCTTCTACCATGTCTTCAATGCCTGAGATTCTCTCAACTATCTTTTGTGTTCTGTTGGTGAAGCTTGCCTTTGTGGTCCCCATTCGAGTTTCTAAATTTTTCGGTTCTAGATTTTACTCAGTTTGAGTTTTCTGTATTGATTCTATTTCCACTTTTAGGTCTTGAACAGTTTTATTCATTTCCTTCTATTGTTTGTTTGTGTTTTCATAGATTTCTTAAAGGGATTTGCTCATTTTCTCTTTAAGAAACTTTATCATAGTCATACAGGCAATTTTAAGGTCTTTGTCTTAGGCTTCAGCTATGATGGAATACTTAGAGCCTGCTGTGGTAGGATTGTTGAGCTCTAGTGGAGATATATTGTTCTCACTGTTTTTAGTTGTGTTTTATGCTGGCATCTAGGCATCTGAGATTTGAAGACTGTAATTATAGGTGCTGATATCTGGTTTTGTTGGGTGAGTATTTTGTTCCTGGGTTCATTTCCTCTCTGGTTCTTGGGAGAGTGTGGTGGCTGTGTTGCTTGTAGGAAAATATTTTCAGGTCCTGATAGATGTGACTACTGGGAGTTCCAGGTAAAATATGGTTCTGGATATTGGAACCTGAGATTTAGGAATGGGAATGGGTTGGGAGGAGATGTTGATGGGGTCCACCAGAGGGAGGAAAACAGAGAGTTTCACCAAGATCTACTTAGTCCCTTGAGAATGAAGACAGAAAGTAAAAAGAGGCTACTCCAGAGCTGGGGATGAGACCTAAGGAATTGGACTTGGAGGAATAAAGGGAGAAGTGAAGAACTGCATCTGGTCTTAGTGACCTGTGGCTTCCTTGGGAATATGTGCAGGAGTTGGAGGCTGGGATAGAGCAAGGATTTGGGGGAGGGAAGTTGAGAGGAGAAAATCTATGTGGTCTACTGGGGATGAGGGTTGGGGGTAGAGGGGCCACAGAAGGTTGTCTGCTACAGAGCTGGGAATGAAACTGGGGAATTTAGAGGAGCTGAGGGAGAGGTGAAGATCTGGAGTTAGCCACCTGTTTTCCTGGTCAGAGTAGCATGTGAGTTCCCAGGAAGTGCCTGCTGCCATCTCTAAGTTTTAAATTTGTTTCTCTTTCTCTTGGCTAGTTTTGTTATGAGTTTGTTACTATTGTTTATTTAGTCAAGGAACCAATTCTGTTTTGTGTATTGTTTCCGGATGTTTCCTTGTCCTGCCCATCCTCTGGAAAAGGTTTTAGTATAAATATGATGTAGTCCTAACCTCTGAGTGAGTGCTTTGCAGATTTGGAAAGCTATTAAAGAGACATATAGAGGTACCTAAAGGAACAAGAATGGGAGACCAGTCTGCGCAAAGTGCAAGGACCTAGACACAGCTGTAAAATTCTTGTGGTATTATGGTCTGGTAAAATGTGTTTGACACATGACAGTGTATTGACAAAATCCTACAACAGCATGTGCCTGTAAATGTAAAGGAGCTACAGGCATTTGGGGCACTCTTAGGATATTGGCAGATTTTCACACCCCATCTTGCCTACACTCTCCTTCTTCTGTATAACTTGATAAACAGTGTTATATGTGGTTGGGATAGAATGGCTCACAAGGGTTTTGAGCAGTCTAAGATCCTGTAGGACAGGCTGTGTGCCTCTCTACCCCCGTGTCCCTTCCTGTTACAAGTCACCAGAAGTTCGGAAGGCTATAGCTGGTGGCTATGGGAAAAGCAACCTGAACAATGGTTCCAATAAGGTTTGGTCTCAGTTAATGAAAGGACCAGGGGCCTGGTGCACAGCCCCAGAACAGCAACTGTGAGAGGTATATAAGGCATTGCAACAGGCAAAATCTATAGCCAGTTCTACCCCAGTGATTGTAAAACAGCTTAACCAATAAAGGGCTGGATTGAAGGCCTCATGGCCAAACTACTTTCTGGTAGTAGAAATCAAACTCTACAGAATCAAACTCTACAAAAGTGGCATGCATACTTAAAGCAGTGAGGCATGGTGTATCACTAATGATGTGCAGGCTGTCCTAGGACCAGTGTCCTTTAAAGTCACTGAGCATCCTTTAGTATTTGAACCAGCAGCTAAGAAGTTTAAATCTAAATGCACCTGATATGAGTGGAAAAGAACACTCCTGGAGACCATGAGTCTATAAATCCTTAAAATCCCTATAAATCCTATAAAATCACGGTGCTATGGGTGGGCTACCTTCCTATGATTTATTGGCCTGGGCAGCTCCTCAGGCCTCTTAAATCATAAAGACTATTGATATTATTGTTGGTTGTATACCCGAACTAGATGGTAAGACTCTATTGCTGAAGATACCACATGTGCATGCTTTGACTGTAGGACATAGATAAGTTAAGCTGGGACTGAACTGGAAACTTCTACTCAATTGGCTGACTTTCATAGTGCCAGAAGGGGCCATGAAGGCTGCTCGTGGAGAACTGTCACCAGCATTCCTGCTTGGCTGTTTGCTAGACCACCAACATTCCAGGTAGGACATCTCTGCTTGTATAATAAGTCTTGGCTACCATGTTAGCCTTCCAGTTAGATTTAAGGTCCACTCTACAACAGGGAGTTCAAGCTTGGTACTGTAAGCCAGAACAAAAATCTTGGGAAGTCATAGTCCCAATGGAGAAACAACTTCTATGGTTTTTTTTTTATACGGATATGATGTGCCTGTCAAATTGCCTTCTAAACATGTGTGCTCACATTCATACATCACTGTTATTTTTAGCCTCAACTAATATAATTTCACGACTGGTGAAATTCCTGAGATCAAGTGACTTACTGTATGGTGGTCTCTTTCTTAGCCACAGGTGGACATCTGTAATCACCCCTCACAAGGCTCAGGAATCATTGCAAAAGAGGGGATGGAAAGAATGTAAGAGCTGGAGGAAGGGGTGGAGTGTTGTGTAACAGTTTCCACTGAGATTGAAATAGTCCATCTTGAAGGGAAGCTCCATAACAGGAAGGCAAACAACTCAAAATAGCTTTGGGAAGTCCCTGAAATTGACCAGATTCACAGGTCCCTCCCTGCCAGAGTGAGCAATCAATACTGCAGAGGAGACTCAGACAAGCCAAGTTGCAAAGAAGACTCTGAGACTATACCTGTTGTAGAATATTAAGGTGTGATACTTTTGTTTATGATGAGAAATATTTGTTTAATGATGCAAAGATGTGTTGCATTATTTTTTTTTTTTGGGTTTTTTGTTTGCTTGTTTTTTTTTTATTACTATCTTTTTTTTTAAATATACAATTCAACTTTAC
>CABHPR010109529.1:0-23955 GCA_902168415.1 Peromyscus melanophrys
AAAAAAAAATGGACCATGTTAGAGCCCTTGAAGGAAGATTTGATTGAAGAAGAGGTAAGAACCTCCCTGGGGAGAGCTGGTCCCACCCTTCATCAGCTGTAGCGCTTGGGAGAGTGGCCCCTATGCCACTCCTGGGCAACCCAATCGAGCTGACCCTGAAGGTGTAGGTGTGGGAGATCTGACCCTGAGGACCTGAAAGCAGGAGAACTGGCCCCACCCCTTGCTCATTGCTCTAAGGAGTGAACTAGCCCAGGTGATGCAAGGGAGCTCACCCAGTGGGGAGGACAAGGGAGAGCTGACTTGATGACCAACCCCACAACTACCCAGACCCAGAACCAGGGTTATGGCTTGGCCACCCCAACATCCACTCCATCTATTGTCTGTTGGAGCATGTGAAGGGGACGGTCCTCCAGACCCAAACGTGCAGGGATTTCCACAACACAGGGCAACAGCAGGATAACCCAGAGGAGTTCCAGTGAGGGCCCAGCATCCAAAGTGTAGCAGATACCAAAGGCTTCGAAGTAGACCAATGACTCTGCAACGAACACTTGATTGTAAAGATATGTGGATAAAAATGTCTACTGCGTGACTCACTGTGTCACACTACAGCTTGACATTTTTTTTTCTTTTTTCTCTTAAATTCTATTTCCGTTTTCGGTGGAATGTTGCAAGGACAGAGGCTGTATATTAAATGGAAACAAAGGGATGGGGAAATGAGTGGGATGGAGATGCATGATGTGAAAGAATCAAGGAATAAATAAGATGGAGAGAGGGGAGAACAAAAAGAACCTCACTGGGGACCAGACAGGATGTAAAACATTTGCCATTTGACACCCCACCCACCCCAGTTTTTACCATGAGGTACCAAACACTTACCTGGTTATGGTACATTAATTTCCATAACATTGTCTCTGACGCACAGTAAAGTATCTGGGAATATTGCTGCCATTCCCTGGGAAGTTGGGCCAAAGTAGAGGAGGAGGTGGTCTGGGACTGTAGGAAGGATCTGCTCACCTGCCACAAGTTGACAGTTACAGTAGCTGCAATCTGAAGGGCGTAGAAGGGAGAGGTGCATTAGGGACAGGTTCCAGCAGCCATGGCTCGTGCTGGCCTGGCTTTATTCCTGCAAAGGTCAGGATCAGAGGTATATGTTCCAACAGTTGTAATCACAGTCTTATCCCCAACACCTAGGTCTTCCCCAGGACCCTGATGTCTGCTGCTCTTCTGCCTGCTCTGACACAGGACTCCCTCCAGCATCCCTGCTCATCCCCAGTGCATCTCCACACTGCAGCCACAGTCTCCAGCCACACAGCACCTTTCCTCGTACTGGGTTGTCCCCATGGGGCTCTGTCTCAGCCATTTCCAGAGTTTTCAAATTTCTCCTTTGAAAAATAAGACACATACTGGGGAGATGGCTCCATAGGTAAGTGTGCTTGCTGCACAGACATGAGGACCTAGGTGTGACTCTTCAACACCCATGTAAAAAGTCACAGCCATGCATGTGCCGGTGCTGTGGAAAGCTGAGGCAGGAGGATCATTGGGGTTTCCTGGCTGCCAGTCTAGCTCCAGATTTGGTGAAAGATGCTGTCTCAGGAAGATAAGGTGGAGAAGGTTAGAGCAGCTACCTCAACATTCAACACGCATGCGCTCCCCACGCATACACACAGTAGGGCCCGGCGCAGTGGCTTTACCAAAAGAAATGCAATGTAGTGTTCATGGTGAGCTTTGTGTGTTTTTAATAAACACAAAATACAAACTTGAGCCAACATAGAAAATTCTAAAGTAATAAAGTCACTATAACTCAGTGGTACATCCCTTTATTCCCAGAATTCATGAGGCATAGGCAGGGAGATCTCTGAGTTCCAGACCAGCCTAGTCTACAAAGTGAGTTCCAGGATGGCCAGGACTGTTACACAGAAAAACCTTGTCTTGAATAAAAACAAACAAACAAAAACAAAAACAAAAAAAAAACATGTCGCAGACGCCCTACTAATGTCCTCCTGTCTTCCTGAGAAATCCCTGCATTCTTATAAGCTGAAGACACATGCTCTTACCTGTGACACTGTGGCAGGTCACTTTCCTGATTTTTGCCCTAACTTTTTTGTGAGATTTGACCCTCTGTGTGTATTCGGACTTTAGGATGGAGGGAAGAGGGATAGCCAAGAAGGGACACGGGCCCACACTGACTAGACACCTGCTTTTGTAGTAAATAAAGTTTTATTCAAAACGACCATTGTATCTGGATGCTTTGCACTAAGGTGGCTCAGGGAGTGTTCCCAAGTCCTCAGTGCCTGCAAAATGAAAGTTTCCCTCTGAGGCCTCTGATTGAAAAAGCTGCTGATCCTGGCTGAGATCACACTGAGAAGGTCCTGTCCCAACCTGCCACTGTGTGTGGGAACTCACAAAACATTCACAAGTATGTGTGATATGAGCGTGAAAGCATGTGAGTGTGTGTGATGCACATATGTGCCAACCTGAAAAGGCCAAAGGAGAACTCAGGTGTTTGCTCACTTTCTCCCTTAAGCCTTTGTAGCAGGGATTGTGTCAACACCCCCACAGCACTGAAGTTACAGGCAACAAAGCCACAGGAGGCTTTTCATGTGGCTGCTGGGATCCTAACTTGGGCTCACAGGGCTCTGTTTTCAAGGTTTATTTATTTGCTTATTGATCTGTGTTCTTTTTTGAGACAGGATCTCTGTGTAGACATGGCTAGCCTGGAACTGGCTATATGGGCCAATCTGGCCATGAACTTAGAGAGATGTGCCTGCTTCTGCCGTGTGTGTGTGTGTGTGTGTGTGTGTGTGTGTGTTTGTGTGTGTGTGTGTGTGTGTTGTATGTGTGTGTGAAAATGTTACAATGTAACCTGTTTCTAAGTATACTAACCAGGAGAGACAGAGAAAGACAGACAGAATGACAGATAGACAGAGTGAAATAGGAGGGAATAAAGAAAGAAGGGAAGGAGGAAAGAGAGAAGATCAATGCTGGGCCTGGTGTTGCAACCTGGGATCCCAAACTACTCAGGAGGTTGAGGCAGGAGGATCACAAGTTCCAGACCTGCCTGAACCACAAAGTGAGTTCAAGTGCCGCTCCAGGGGGCACTTCCTGTCATGTGTCCCTTAGCAAGAGCTTTGCCTGGGGACCTCAGGTTCACTCTTTCACAGCACCCATCAGATTAGCCCCGCCCCTTTCAAACTCAGCTGTCAGCAGCTCTTCTGATTGCCACACCTGCCCCTCCATGCACACTTGGAGCCAATAGCTACTTTAACCCGAGATGGTGGGGAGGCTCGTGACTCTATTTGAATTTAATTGACTACACAATGTTTCCCATGGAAGCTGCTTCATTTACATCCTCACCAACACAATTTTTTACTGGGTCTTGTTTATTTTTTTTAACTAAAAATATTTGGTCCAAAACCTTTCCATCCTTTACTTGGTATGGGTTTAAAGAAAAACACTTGTCTACTTGATTTTTTTTAAATGATGCAATAGGTAAATTAAACCTTGTTAGGTTTCAAACCTGAGACAAACTGAAGTCCATTATCATATCATGTCAGCACCAGATGAATGGGAAAAGAGAAAAAAAAAGGAAGGACATGACTGTTCCCAGGTATGGTGGAGGAGAAGGCTTATTGTAGATAAAAGGAAGAGCACAACCAGAGGCAGAGACATCTGGAGAGTCCAGAGTGACCATGACTGTGAGCCTGGCCATGGGAGGAGAGGAGAGAGGGGAGGAGAAGAAAGAGGAGAGGGGAGAGGAGATGACATCCAAGTGGGGTGGCCTGGACCAAGAGACATAGAGGAAATGACTGAGTTATATACAGGCTAAAGGAGGCTGGGGGGGGGGGCAGGGTAGAGGAAGGAGGAGGCTCAGTCCCTGGGCTGCAGGGTGCAGGGTAAGCTGGCCATACTCAGTTAACAGGTAGGGACTGGGGGATGCTGGGAAAACCTAGAGACCAGTGTCCACATTGACATGTTAATGGGCACCTCAGCAATTTGTCCCAGGTATAAAACAGAACAACCCTCACCCTGGTACCATGGAAGGGACCCATAGTTTCTGCCATACCAAGAAAAGGACTTTGTCCTCAAGTGACATCCTTGGTTCTTGGGGAGCTGTTTCGATGCCTAGAAATGCTTTTGCTGCTTTAGAGACCATTTTAGCCTCCCAGGTTCCATCGTGGTCTAAAGCCACAGCCCAGAGCACTTTTCAGAGTGATTATCTATGTTGTCAGCAGATCCAGAAACCCATTTGGACTTCCTGCAGGGCCCCAGTCAGTTTCCAGGGTAAGGACCCTTATCTGTTGAATGCTTCCCCAGGACATTCAAGTTTGGGGACAACAACAGCAGGTGTGTCATTATGTGCAGAAAATCAGAAGCTGGTGCTTTCCATTCCCATCTGCTCCTTCCAAGTGTGTGCCTTATTTCTGACCTGGAGAACTCCTAAACATCCCACAAAGGTCAGCCTATAACTATCCTATCTATAAGCTCTCTTGGCATGCTGTCTCTGACTGGGCCCTCTACTGGTAAGTCAGGCCTCACCACAAGGGCCCCCTGCAGCTGTGGATAAGCTTGTGCCTATGGGGCCTCCAAGCAGGGACTCCTGTGGCTGATGCACATGTGAGGACATGGTCCTGTTCACAGACCAGTATCAGCTGTTTTCTGACATGATAACATCCCTCCAACACACACACCCTAGAACACAAGGACAACGGTCATGGTACAGCCTCCGTGGAGCCCCCAAACTCACCGTGTAAGGAGTTAAATGGTAGGGTCTATAGTCCAGGCCTGCAACAGTCCAGAGTCTCCTGTTCTCATCCTCATAGAAACCAGGCCTTATACGGCTCAGAATGACTGGTGGAGGCCTCCAGAGAGAGGCAGCCATAGTGCAGAGCCCTTTGAGCTGGCAGCTTCCTTAAAATGCAGTCCTGCAGGGGCAGGGTGGAGAACTCATCACAGCTTGCAGCAGGGGTGGGGAGAGTAAGGCATGAGAAATCCAGTTCCTCTTCAGCTGGGCCAGGAGCTCAACTCCCTGGAAATAGCTGTCTGGCTTCACCAGGTGCCCTGTGTCCTCAGGCTAGCCCTCTGCAGGGCTCTCTCTGTGTGCCCTGATCACCACCTCTCCACCAGGTGTCCATCAGGAATCTAGCTGATCTCCCTGGATCTAGGGCAGTGGCTCTCAGCCTTCTGAATGTTTACAACCTTTTAATATGGTTCCTCATGTTGTGGAGACCCCCAGCCATAAAATTATTTTTGCTGCTATTTCATAACTTTAATTTTACTACTGTTGTGGATTGTAATGTCAATACTTCAGGAGATAGAGGTTTGCAAGAGGGTCACAACCCACAGTTTGAGAACCGATGCCCTAGGGGTGCTCCAGGCAAGACACACCTGGGCTAAATTTCTTCTCCTGGAAAATAAACCCACACCCCTCAGAAGTTTGTGATCAAGATCATATAAACCATGATTGAGTCTGGCAAGGGAAGGTGGAGCTTCTGGTTAGCCTGGTCCTTGGCCCTGAGGTCTGAGTACTCATGGGGCCATGTCCTGGGCACATCCCCTCAGCTTTTCTGAGGACAGTCATAAAGTACCCCCATGATGGCAGCACCCTGTGCCCTGAAGACCAGGTCAATATGTACTTTTTCTTTTTGAAAACCACAAACCAGATTCTTTTCTTCCCACCCCAGATCATGGGGAACACCTGTACCATGTCAGCCATTTCTCTCCTTCCTCCTCCCTCCCTCCCATCCTTCTTTTCTTTTTCCTCAGAAGTGTTGCCTGAATCCCAAGTTGTCCTCAAACCCACTTTGTAGCTGAGGATGACCCTGAATTCCTGATGCTTCTGCCTCAGCTTCTCTAGTGCTGGGATTACGTCAGCATGCCTATTCCTATGTGGGGCTAAAGCTTTGCACATGCTAGGTCAAGATTCTGCCAATCAATTTCCACCCCTAGCCCCATGTCATGTGTTTCCTGGTTAGTTTTATGTCAACTAGACATAGGCTAGAGTCATCTGAGAGGAGGGAGCCTGAATTAAGAAAATGACTCCCCAAGATTGGGCTGTAGGCAAGCTTGTAGGGCATTATCTTAGAGATTTATGGGGGGAGGGCCCAGCCCATTGTAGGTGGGGCCGGACCTGAGTTGTGGTCCTGGGTTCTGTAAAAAAAAAAAAAAATGTACCAAGCAAGCCTTGAGAGGTAGCCAGTAAGCCACAACCCTCCGCAGCCACTACATCAGCTTCTACCTCCAGGTTCTGGCTCTCTTTGAGCTCTTGTCCTGACATTCTTCAGTGATGGACTATAATGTGGAAGTGTAAGCCAAATAAACGCTTTCCCAACTTGCTTTTGGTCATGGTATTTCGTCGTAGCAAAAGTGACCCTAAGTCACTAGGTACCGCATCTTTAGACTAGAGCCTAAAGACTCTATTTCACAGATGAAGAAACTGAGGCATGAATGGCTTGGCCTCAGTGAGGTGGGTGGCTGTACAAACCTGTGACTCACCTATTCTTGGCTCTGACACTTTGCTGCCAATCTTAGCTGATTCTCTAGAGTTGCTGGGGTCCCAGGTGGAGGCTCAGAATGTCTTCTTGGGGAAAAGGGATGTGCACAGAAGGTGGGCCTTTTTTCCTTCCAGCTAGTCTTTGTCCACATCATGGCTGACAGGTGCTAATATGTCCGAGGCAGGAGAAAGGATAGGCAGGGCTGGCAGGCAGAGAGAAGAAATAGAAAGAGAAATCTTGAAGAAAGGAAGAAGAAATGAGAGAGGAAGGAGGAGGACTTCAGAGTCCAGCCACCCAGCTAAACAGCCAGACATGGAGTAAGAAGGAAAGAAAGGCATACAGAGATAGAGAGAGGGAAAAGCCCAGAGGCAAAAGATAGACAGGTTAAATTAAGAAAATCTGGTTGGAAATAAGCCAAGCAAAGGCTGGGTATTTATATTTAAGAATGATTCTTGTGTGTGATTTATTTGGGAACTGGTTGGTGGGCCCCCCAAAAGAGTAAAAACCGACAACATCTAGTTGAGTTTCTAGTGGTTTGAATGAGAATGTCCCCATTGACTCACATATTTGAACACTCAGTCTCACGAAGGAGGAACTATTTTGGGAGGCTTAGGAGGTGTGGCCTTGCTGGAGGAAGTAGTCTTGGGGACAGGGCCTGAGAGTTGAAACCTCATCACTTCCAGTTCTCTTTCTTTGCTTCATGCTTGCTGTTGAAGACGTGAGTTCTCACCTTCCTGCCCCTATGCCATGCTTCCCTGCCATAATGGACTCATTGCTCAAATAAGCCACCAATAAACTCTTCCTTTTCAAAGTTGCCTTGGTCATGGAGTGTTACCATAGCAACAAAAAAGTAACTAATACATATAGATATTCAATTAGTTTCATGCTATACCTAAAGCCAGGGTCTTCCCCACTGTACAGTGTTTTCATATCTATGGTGAACCTGGAAGCATGCATACCCATGTCTGCCTCTGGGCTCTAATTCTGTCCCAGGCAATCATTGTGCCTATGTTTGCGCTGACATTTAACTCCGTAACAACTCTAGCTTGAAAATGCGTCTTGACAGCTTACAGTGTTACCCACTTCCCCAACGTTTGCTATTCTTGTCGATCACCTACTGAGGTGGCCAAATTTACCTGTCAACCTAGAGTTCACATAAAGTCAGTGGATTTTGGGTAAAGCAGATTGGCTTCCTTAATGTGATCCAATCAGTTGAAGAATCTCAACAAAACAAAAAGGCTGTCATTAGGATGGGGAGATGGCTCAGCCAGTAAAGGTGTTTGCCACTCATCATGAAGACTCCAGTTAGATACCTGGATCCCACATGATAGAAAGAGAAGATCATCTCCCACAAATTGTCTTCTGATCTCCACATATAAACCATGATAACATACACATGCAAATGCACACTTGAATTTGTAATTTAAAATTATTAAAATTTTAAAGACCAATTTCCCTGTGCTGCTTAGTTTTTTTTTTTTTATCAACTTGACACAAGCCAGGATTGATATAGATAGTCTAGTCCACTGTGGGTGATGTCTCACCTGGGTTGATGGCCCTGGGTATATACGAAGGCAGGCTGAGCAAACCATGAGGAGCAAGCCAGGAAGCAGTGCTCCTCCATAGCCTCTGCTTCAGTTCCTGCCTCCAGGTTTCTAGAGCTCTCTGCCCTGGCTTCTCTCAGTGATGGAGTATGCCATGTAAGCCAATAGACCCTTTCCTTCCCCAAGTGGTTTTGGTCAGTCTCTTTGTGACAGCAATGTAAAGCCAATGAGGACACTCCCTGAGCCAGAGAGAACCTTCAGTACCACGGCCTTCCTAATGGATTCTCATCATCAGCCATCTTTATTGAAATTTGAAATGCCCACTGCAGGTTTGGACTTGTTCTGGCATCATGTGTGCCCACTCCTTACCACACATTCATCTGCAGGCACAGGTGCCCATTGGTTCTGTTTCTCTGGAGATTGGGAAATAATTGAGTTAGCCTCTACCCTTTACATTTCAAAGCCAAATTTAGGTTGTAACATTAACAATCTTACCCCCAGCCTCAAAGTCTGCTGTGATTCTGATTTGCATAATCATAATCTCTGGGTCTATGTGAAAAGAATTAAGAAGTCCACCATGTTGAAACTGATAATCCACATGTCTCTTGTTTTAGGCTGTTGTTAATTTTATTCTGTTGTTTTGGTTGTTTATTTTTAGGTTTTTAGAGTCATGCTGTTTTAAATGTTGCTTTTTAAAATTCAGTTTTCTATGTGATTGCTAACAGGATAGATGTGGTCTGAATGAGAAAGGTCCCCATAGGCTCATATATTTGAATGTTTGGTCCTCAGTTGGTGGAACTGTTTGTGAAGGGTTATGGGGTGTGGCCTTCTTGGAGGAGGTGTGTCACTCAGGGCAGGATTTGGGGTTTCAAATGTTTCACCATTCTCAGTTAACTCTATCTGCTTCATACCTATAGATCAAGATGTAAGCTCTCAGCTGCTGCTCCAGCATCTATGCCTGCTTATCTGCCATGCTCCCCACCATGCTGGTCATGGACTAACCCTCAGAACCATAAGTCTCAAATTCAGTGCTTTCTTTTACAAGTTGCCTTGGTCATCGTGTTTTATCACATCAATAGAAAAGCAACTAAGATAATAGACATAGAAGTATTTGTTACTGGTCCTGTTTCCAGAAAACTGTGATGACTCACTTAATCACTATGTTCTGTTGCTTGGGGACAGATGCCTCTGCATCATCAGTGATTGCTAGCTCAAACTTTCTCTGTTCAATGATGAATCAAATTGCTTGGATGTAATCCCCTTAAACTGTGTACTGAGATCATATGGTGTGTTTCTTTTTGTTTTTGTTATTGTTGTTGTTATGTTTTTCCTCTTTAAGCTTACATTCTGATGTTTTCTATTAGTTTGTATTCCTGATTACCAGCTCTGCCATTTTGTCTAATGTGCTCTTAAACTGTACAATTGATTTAACTGTAAATATCACATCCATTAGTTTGATGCACTTAAAAGGATTGTTTGTATTTTACATAAATGAGTGTATTGTCTGAATGTAAGTGTACTACATGCATGCAGAGACCACAGAGACTAGAAGAGGACATCAGATCTCCTGAAACTAGAATTATATACACTTGGGAGCTGCCACTTAGGTGCTGGTCCACTGTAAAAGCAGCTAGTGCTCTTAATTGCTGAGACATCTGTCCATCACTCACTCTTTATTTTGTTTTCTTGGAACATAGTCTCAATATGAAACCCAAACTGTTCTCAGGCTCTCCAAACTTCTGCAACAGCTTCCCACCTCAGCTGGGAATTACAGGCATATCTATATCTATATCTATATCTATATCTATATCTATATCTATATCTATATCTATATCTATATCTATATCTATATCTATCTATCTATCTATCTATCTATCTATCTATATATATATATATATATATATATATATATATATATATATATATATCCCCAATGGACGCACCATTCTCTCTCTCCTTACACACACTAGTCATGCTTGTGGTGACCACTGAGGCCTCAGCTCATCTGTGGGTCTGCTTTTATCACCTGCTTTTCCTCTTGACTTTCAGATCACTGGTGTTTTCTCCTGGTGTAATTTTAGAACATTGAGTATAAACAACAGTTAACATACTCCAGTGAATGCCGCTCCCCATACACACACACACACACACACACACACACACACACACACACACACACACTTAGAATTAACCCATTCCTCTGCTGGGCAGATGGTGAGTCTTTGAACAGCCCTAATAAGAACAGAGCTACATCAAGGTCAGGTGACAACTGATAAGTCAGTGTATGTGCTCTCTGGCTTGTCCTGGCCTGGGTGACCACAGCTTTGCTCATCCTGAGCCACTTAGAATTGTAAAGTGACCTTGGCGTGTTTGACACCCCTCAATTTCTATATTAGTCCACCTCCATTAGGATTCAGCAAGAGTCTCAGGGGAAAGCCACTGCACCCACCTGCTGGTGGGGTCAGGACACGCCACCCTTCAGAGCTTTCTGTCCCTACCACATGGCTACCAGACACTGTCCCACACCCCAGGAGTCTTTATCTCTCTCAGAAAGCTTGGGAAACTCCACTCTGCCCTCTAAGCACCTGTCTAGCCTCTGACCTTCCTCAGCTTCCTTCTTCTACATGGGTTCCCAAGTGGCATCTTTTTGACAGTCTAGGAAACAAGGGACCTGAAGTTCTGTCACATTATAGAAGGGACCTTCCAGATCCAACACAAATCTCAGTCTCTAGACTGGGGCAAGAATCACCAGATGATTAAATGGAAGTGTGCCTGCCATGTGCACTAACCTCAGAAAGTAAATATGTGGAAATATTCTGAGATCTTGGGTGATGCAATCTTCTTATAGAAAAAACACAAAGCACCAGACAAATGGAAAGTCTGCCTAATTGTAAAACACCTAGAAGTATAACTTAAATGTTAAGTTAAAAATGAATTTAAGAAACATTCTAATAGTAATTAGCATGGTACTCATTCACAATATATGTAAAAAGCTCTCATCAATCAAAAACTAATAGAAACACACATAGAAAATAGGGAAGGGCTATAATAAACTGACAGAAAAGGAAATGTACACGGGCAGTTGTGAACAGAAACCCAACCGAACATGCTCAAAAAAGGCAAACTATTTAAACAAGAAAATATTAATTTGAAACTGCAAATTATCAAATCACCAGCCAGCCAAGCAAAGCCAAGCTTGCTAATACCAAATTGACACATGGTATAGTTTCCTTTTTTGGCTTGGTCCTTCTCCTTGAGGAAGGATGACAGGGAGCCATCTGCTGCTCTTTCTGTCACCTTTGCCTCAGACACTAGAAGGGCAGGGGTGGGGCAGGGCCAGGTAAGCAGATCATTGAAAACTGGGTCTATTTCACAAGGAAAAAAAAATATGCAGAAGGGATATTAGAACTAGAGTTTCCCCTTGAATTGTGCAACCAGAACACCTAATAGCTTAAACATTGACAATAGTCCCCCTGTGGCCTGGCCTTGCATTCTTTGCCTGCCTGCCTACAGGG
Organism: Peromyscus melanophrys; assembly: GCA_902168415.1. NCBI lineage: Eukaryota > Metazoa > Chordata > Mammalia > Rodentia > Cricetidae > Peromyscus > Peromyscus melanophrys. The sequence continues at coordinate 11,551 of CABHPR010109529.1, forward strand.
CACCACTTCCCCAAGTCTCCCAATTGCACAGATCCCAGCACCCATGGTGAGTCCTCTTTTTCTTTGCTCTCTGCCCCCAATGTGCTGAGTCTTCTTCTGGCCCCTGGTTTGGACTCAGTCAAATAGATGCTGCCTAGCCTCAGCAGCACAGTTTGGAGTGGTGGGTCAAGTCTGTTGTCCCAGGAGCAGCCTGGCCTCCCCATTTTCATTTTCTCATGTTGAGATCTGGGATCCAGCTGAGATCAATCCACTGATACTACTCTGAGGATAAGACCTCCTGCTCCAGGTTAAGACGGTCTACAACAAAACCAACGGACAACACTTTCTCCATCAGCACAGGGCACACCTGCCCTTGTGAATGATGACCTCTGCATTGTCAGACTGGAGCTTTGATTTCCTCCTTGCTCTGGTGAGAGGGGTCCAAAGTGGACAGAGCTGGACTCACTCTGTGTGGCTGGAGGAAGACCCTGGGGTGAGTGTATTTACCCCAGCCATTCCTTCTTCCCCCCGGTCTAACAGACATTGAGGGTGCCTCTAGAACAGTCATGGCATTTTCCATTTTCCAATGAATTAGAAAACCCAGGGCTTCAGTATCCAACCTAAGACAGGGGCTCCTGCCTCCCCTTCCATCATTAACTCTCCTGTATCCTTTTCATCCAGACCTCTGTTAAGGCACTGGTTTCCTTAGAGCTGTACCACCCTGAACATACCCCAGCTCAACTGATCTGCAATGCCAAGCAGCCTGGGCCTGCTTAATATTTAATGCAAAACATCCCAGTAGCAGGTGGGTTTCTCTTACCTGGACAGCGTCTTCCTCTGTCCTTTCCACAGTCCTTTCTGAGACAGGGTCTCTTGCTGAAGCTGGAGATCACTGATTGCCTAGTTGGCCAGCATGCCCCAGGAGAGGTAGGCAAGCACAGGGAGAACCTGGACACCCAAGTACCCTTAGCTGTCCCTTCCTGGTAGAGCAACACCTAGCACCTCCACACCTGTGAGTAATTTGTGGTCAGGAACTTCTGGTGTGAGGAATAAGGTCTACCCAAGCCTTTTTTAAAAGTCATTATAGTGTGCTAATTATACCATCATCATAGCGTATCTCCTTCAAGCCTTAACAAAGAAATGAGAAACTTGCAAGAGGCTTTCCTTTAGGATGGACTCCTGTAGAAGACCAGCTGACCACACCAGCATGGACTCACTCATGCTAAAGTGGGCAGCTACAGCTACATTATTTTGCAAGAAGTCAGGAAAGAGAAGAGCCAAATCCTCACACAGGTGTGATGACGAAATCCCTCCCAGAAGTCACAGAAATTGCCAATCTCCTTGTTTCTGATTTCTTTGGCCTTTTCATGATAATAAAGCCAACCTCTCTCATTCTATTCTAAGAACCAATGGTGGACTAGAAAGATCTCTCAATGATTAAGAGCACTGGATGCTCTTCCAGGGCTCAATTTCCAGAACCCCCATAGTAGCTCACAACTATCTGTAATCCAGCTCAAAGTGATTTTACACCCTCATACAGACATGAATGCAGGTAAAAACTAATGCACATAAAATAAAAAATAAATAATAAAAAAGAAACCAAGGGCTTCCCTGATTCTAGAATTGCCAAAGAAAACTGCAGTCTTTAACTTTATTGTAGTTTTGGAAGTGAGGTTCTCTCATACCCCCAATTTCTTGTTGAGAAGTTGACCAAAGATGAGCAGCCGTTATTTGCCTGGGGTCCCTGGGGATCTGGCCTATGTGTGGCTAGAATCTGCCCTTCTGGCTACCAGTGTTCACTTGCTGGGTTCTGCCTTTGTTTCAGAACCAGAAGAGAAGGAAAAACATTTATTGCATGTAAGAAGAAAGAGCTGTGGTGGAAACAGGGCAGTGAGCAGGACCCCATGAAGGCCTCGCTGGGGCAGTAACACCCATGTAAGGAGGGGGAGATGTGACATCCTGCAGCCAGGGGTCATCCCCATGCCTGGAACTCACAAAGCCTGGAGAGGGTGAATACAGAAGATTCATTCCTGTTGGTCGGAACTAAGATTTATGCTAAGAGCCTCAAGAAGTCAGGAAGAAATAGGGTCTGAATGATCTCAAGTCACTGTGTGGAGGATGGACCCTAAGGGGACAAGAATAAGAGAAGAGAAACTTAAGTTAGAAGCCTAGGACAGGAATTGGACTAATTTTTCTATACAGGGCCAGATAGTAAATATTTGGGACTTTATAGGCCATGAAGTCTCTGATGTAGCTATTTGATTCTGCCATTGTTGTGAGGACCATAAATAATACATAAACGCTGAGTGTGACTGTGTTCAATAAAACTTTATTTAAAAAAATGCCTGATCATATTTGGCCCATAAACTATAGTTTTTGATTCCTGGTCTAGGTATTTTATATAAGGAACAAAATTACCTGAAATGAAGGTATTCAGATAAATGTGTTAGAGAAGCTTTGGGGGTCAGATCCTGAGCCCTGGCAGCCTGCTACTAAGCCAGGCTCCACCACACTTCTCAATAGACCAATTAATACCTAATAATGAAAAAGTCAAAAAGGATATCCAGTATGTCCACAACAGAGAATGGGAACAAAGAGATTCAGTGACAATCTGAATCCACCTGGGAGTCCTAACATGGGATTAAGAATTCCAGAGAGACAAGAGGTGTGCATAGCTAACAGTCTCCCATGGGGTGTGGTCCTGCCCATCAGTCTGACCTGAAGGTGGTCTGAAGTTGTTGGAAATGTGTGAAGTCTTCCTGGAGACTAGCTTCCCTCCTGGTTGGCACTAAGCCTTACCCTAATGCCAGCAAGAGATTACTGGGAAATGCCAATTCCTCATTTTGTTTTGATACTTTGAAACCCACAGGGAGGGAGCACGGGATTCCTAGAATGACTTTATTCCTGCTATCACAGTTACAAATGGATGGAGAACCATGCGCTATGTTTCTTTGGCTGTAATGGGTGTTCATTTTCTAATCCTTTGATATCAGCTTAGATTGCAGAAGCACATGAGTATATTCCTTCACAGAAAAATCAAGCAAACTTTACAAATGAAGTTCCTTTTGGTGAGACCGAGGGATGTGAAGAGCCTCTTGCCATCCGTGGTGACAGAGGGAGAAGAGGCATGCAGCTGGGGCAGGCAGAGGATCTGATGAGGAAATAGTAGTGGGGTGCTCAAAAAGGGAGTCATTAGACTGCTTACACAATATGGGTGACCAAACAAAGGCTGGTTGCTCCCTGGAGGGATGGAGAACCCAGTGGCACTCAGTCTATGAGGTTGGATGTCTCCACAGTCCCAGTGTGATGGTGCTAGAGGCCAGAGGATTCCTGGAGAGCTGCTGGTCTTCATTTCATGTTGGAAGGCTGAAGCTGCAGGGTTCAGAGGGCAGAGGAGGATGGCAGCAGCAGGACAGCATCAAGGTAGATGCCCTCACCTGCAAGGAGCAAAGGTGAGCAGGGAAAACCAGCAGTGCTTCCCCTCGGACTCCTTTTTTATTTCTACATAGTGCTGACCATTCTGGACCTTGCTATGCAGACCAGACTGGCCTATGAATCCACAGAGATTGACATGCCTCTGTCTCCTCAGTGCTGGGATTGAGGGCATGCCACCATGCCCACCCTTCCCCTCAGACTATTTTATATCTGAGCCATTGTCAGAAAGTGTCAATCATTCTGTGAATAGTCTTTCCCGATTATCTAATCCTTCTGGAAAATTCCCCCACAGTGCCACCCTCCCAGAGATGCATCTCTTAGTTGATTACAGATCCAATCAAGTTGGCAACTGAAATCAGCCATGGCAGAAGAGACACTTCTGGGAGCCAGTATGTCTGTTGTTCATAGGGTGAAATTTTCACCAAGTTGAGGAAGTAGAGCCATGAGAGTAAAGATTTAAAGTAGTCTCAGGGAGAGCAGGACTGAATTGTGTGTCCCCCTGTTGGGTCTGGTGTCTCGAAATAATAGGAGACATACCCCCCAAAATACATAACACTGAAATATAATATAAAACACTGAGGACACAAAACATTATCAGCTAGCTGAGACCACAGCCAATGTTTAAATTCTCATGCTGTGGCAGTGGAGGTGTGTACTGAGACCCTTTTGTAGTTCAGACATGGGGTGCATGCTAGGAGTCATGTAGGAACAACTATTAGAATTTAACTTTGGTCCAGGCAGTTGTTGGCTGTAAGGGACAAGGGGGTTAAAGTTAATCCCTGGCTGTTGTTGACAGAGGAGCTGCTGTAAAGCAGACAGCCATTGTTAGCAGTTAACCTTTAGAGCTGATGACTGTCAGTTTTCATCTCTTAAGCTTATAATATTATATTTCTATATTCCTGGACCCTTCATTCCCTCCTTGAGTTATAACCAAAATCAAATCTTTGATTCTTCTTGGTCTAAATATGAACTAGAATATATTCTTGAATGATTTATATATAAAAAATTTTAATCAATATAATATTCTCTTTGGTTTTGTATAAAGAAGTGTCTTATCTTATTGTAGAATTATTTTAGTTAGTGAATCTATCAATTGACAACCCTGGGCCCATTTTCTTGGTATATCAATGGGCATGATAGTTAAACAATTCCCCCCCCCCGCACCATGCCAGAGGGTTTTCCATTAACTTGGCCTTTTTAGCCTGTTTTGGGAGCAGGGATGATGTATTCTCTTCTATAGCTGCTTCAAGCTGAATTGGGATGTAGTTGGTCAGGGCCCAGGAAGGCTAAAAAGGTTAATCAAAGGTAAGGAGGAAATTTAGGCAATGAGGCACTTATCAGATTTGACCCAGCTGTAGAGACAGGGAACAGTCACATAAGCTCTGCTGGTCTGTGTCTGCTTTTAGCAAGGCCAGAGCAGTATAGTCAGCAACTGAAGCCTGGAGGTGTCTGTTAGCCAGGTGGAAACCTATTGAGGCAATTCTAAACCAGGAACAGAAGTTTAAATTTATGATCTTATTTGGAAGTTGTAGACCCATAGTGTTAGTAATTGGCAAGGGCAGGAGTCCCAAGACCAGGAGACCAAAAGATACCATCCTTAGGAATAGACAAGTGGGGAAAATTTAAGCTGTACTTATCTGGAGTCCTTCTGACTTCTGTGATGTGGATGGATGCTAATTTTATGACATTTTTAATCCTCTGAGGCCTACATAAACTATCTTACAAAATGACGTAGAAGTTTTAGATACATTATTATTACCATTCTGTAGTGAAATCCATATGGTAGACAAAGCAGGTAATGGGTATCAGCAAAACAGCAGAAGTGGACTCATAACTTTGAGTCCCAACAAGAACTACAAATTTGGGCCGGGCGGTGGTGGCGCACGCCTTTAATCCCAGCACTCGGGAGGCAGAGCCAGGCGGATCTCTGTGAGTTCGAGGCCAGCCTGGGCTACCTAGTGAGTTCCAGGAAAGGCGCAAAGCTACACAGAGAAACCCTGTCTCAAAAAACCAAAAACAAAAACAAAAAAGAACTACAAATTTGGGTTAAAAGCATGCACATTTTTCTTCTGTCCAGACAGCCAAGTATAAATTAGACAGAGATTTTTTGGCCTGGTGAGAAGCATTTTTAGTTTGTATTTAGATAACACCTAAAATAAATCTAAAATGTTGAGCTTGTGACTTAACAATAAGTAGTCATTGCTCTACCAACTTATCAGGACTCTATTAAATGTTAAGCTCTGAACTGATATATCATAAAACAGGAGATCAATCTGAAACATTTTTATAATCTAAATCATTTATTTATATTTTTATAACTTTCATTTATATCTTAAATCATTTGTTGAGATCCTCAAAGCTTATAAGCTTTCATATCCTCAGACCATTTTAGATGCATATTTAAACCTTTACGATTTATTTAAACTTTCATATCTTAGAATATTTTCTGAAAAATGAGCTAACAAGCTGACTATAGCCTTGCAGAAGGATCTGTTTGTCCGATGCTGCTAAGCTGACAAAGTTATAGCTAGCCTAGCCGTCAGTACTATCAGAGATCTGAGAAGGATAAATTATAACTGATTGCAGACCAAGAAGCTTCAAATTCTATAAAACATGACAGAGACCCATCCAACATCCAGTTAGCCACACCCAGGTCTCCACAGTGTTGGAGGCAGAAATATCAGACAGCATCAATCTTTAGCCACCAAGTATATAAGGAGTGAGTTTCTCCTGTGGAATAGGGACATTGAGAAGACTGATCTTATTTTGTCTAGGCAAAAGGGGTGCAGTCAATTCTCCAGTGTCCTGTTGCTTGTCCACAGTCTGGGCTGGGTCCTGGCATTGCATTGGGGGCTCTTGCCCTGTGGTCAGCATTGCCATAATCCGGGCAGAGACATTGTGGTACCCTGTACATAATCTTCTTGGGAGACCTTGGGTCACTGCTAAGATCTGAGAGTCTGTCTGATATAATAAGCTTTTAGATGAACATTTTAAATTCCATATTCTGCAGATCTCTGACATATGAGGGCTGTCAGGAATATCTGAATAGACATTTTGTTTTTGGTTATTTGTTTTAAGCTCAACCCTGAAAACATACACAAGGGACTGGGTAAAGCTTATCTCTATAATTAATTATATCAGTGCTTAGCATGACTACAATTAAACAACTTGATTATTTATGATTGAGTATTTATGTTCTCTAGCAGTCTACAATAAGTAGCTTAAAAACGATGATTTTGAATTCAAGCTCTTCTAGTATCAAATACAGGTTCAGTAAAGAAACTAAAACAAAATATTGATATAAGACTTTTATATGACTCAATTTATCCAAATAGCTTAAGCTTAACAAATTTAGCAAAGACAAGGAGGCTAGACAACATTCTTAAGTCTGAATAGACCTTGAGTAAGGAGAAACATTTTCCAAGTCGCTAGTTCTGAACTTTCTCAATGTTATTTCATAATTGCAGTTTTGCCATTGTTGAATCTCAATACAAACATCTAACATACAGGTGGTCCTAGGGTACCACTCTGAAAAGATGTTTTCAACCCCCAAAGGGTCAAGACTCATGGAGTCAAAAGCTGTTCCAAATCCTTAGCCTAGGTCATAGTCTTGCTGCATCACAAGAAATGAACATTCCAGTTTCTGGTTAGTATTTGGTGCTTATGGCTGTGACCTAATTTTTAGCCTTTTATTATTTATTTATTTTTTATTTTTTAATTTTATTTTATTTTACAATACTATTCAGTTCTACATATCAGCCACGGATTCCCTTGTTCTCCCCCCTCCCACCCCCCTCCCTTTCCCTCTAGCTCACCCCCCATTCCCACCTCCTCCAGGGCAAAGCCTCCCCTGAGGACTGAGATCAACCTGGTGGACTCAGTCCAGGCAGGGCCATTCCCCTCCTCCCAGGCCGAGCCAAGCGACCCTGCATAAAGCCCCAGGTTTCAAACAGCCAACTCATACAATGAGCACAGGACCCAGTCCCACTGCCTGGATGCCTCCCAAACAGATCAAGCCAATCAACTGTCTCACCCATTCAGAGGGCCTGATCCAGTTGGGGGCCCCTCAGCCATTGGTTCATAGTTCATGTGTTTCCATTCGTTTGGCTATTTGTCCCTGTGGAGCAAGGATGACTGGACTGCTACTCCCATCACCAGGGAGGCTACCTGGAAAACAGGACCCCAAGAAAGACACGGGGATCGCCCAATGACGGAGAAATGGATGAGATCTTCATGAACAGCCTGGACATAAGTGGGGGAAATGAAGGGCGAGGGTCGAGGGAAAGAGAGCTTGGGGGAGCAGGAGACCCCAGCTGGATCAAGAACAGAGAGGGAGAACAAGGAATAGGAGACCATGATAAATGAAGACCACATGAGAAGAGGAAGAAGCAGAGTGCTAGAGAGGCCCACAGAAATCCACAAAGATACCCCCACAATAGACTGCTGGCAATGGTCGAGAGACAGCCCAAACTGACCCACTCTGCTGATGGGATGGCCAAACACCCTAATTGTCATGCTAGAAACCCAACCAATGACTGAGGGATCTGGAAGCAGAGATCCATGGCTAGGCCCCGGGTGGAGCTCCAGGAGTCCAGTTAGCGAGAAAGAGGAGGGTCTATATGAGTGAGAATTGTTGAGACCAAGGTTGGATATAGCCTTTTATTTTAAGTCCAAATATTATCAGTGTAGAACATTCTATAAAGGTAAAAAGTTTCATAGCCTTATAAATTTAAATATTTTAAAAACTGTTCTTAAAGTTAAAATCTCTCAATCGTCTTTCTGCAATATGAACAATAAACTACCTTCTTTTACTTTAAGAGGGAAAAAACATGACATCACCAGATCCCAAGTAAATCACACATGGAGGCTTATTTTTTATAAATGCCTAGCATTAACTTGGCTTGTTTCCAGCCAGATTTTCTTAACTTAACCTATCTATCTTTTGCCTTTAGACTTTTACCTTTCTCTATTTCTGTATGCCTTTCTTTCCTTCTTGCTCCATGTCTGGCTGTTTAGCTGGGTGGCTGGACTCTGAAGTCTTCCTCCTTCCTCTCTCATTCCTTCTACCTTTCTTCCAGATTTCTCTTTCTATTTCTTCTCTCTGCCTGATAGCCCCACCTATCCTTTCTCCTGCTCAGGATATTACCACCTGTCAGCCATGATGTGGACAAAGACTAGCTGGAGGACAAAAGGCCACCTTCTGTGCACATCCCTTCCTCCCAGGGAGACATTCTGAGCCTCCACCTAGGCCCCCAGCAACTCTAGGGACTCAGCTAAGATTGGCAGCAGAGTGTCGAGCCAAGAATAGGTGAGTCACAGGTTTGTACAGCCACCTACCTCACTCAATCCACGCCATTAATGCCTCAGTTCTTCTTCAGTGAAATGGGGTCTGCAGTCTCTAGTCTAAAGATGCAGTGCCTAGTGTCTTAGGGTCCCTATTGCTGCTACCAGGACCTAAGGCAAGTTGGGGGAGGGTTTATTTGGCTTATACTTCAGTCTATCACTGAAGAAAGTCAGGGACAGGACCTCAAACAGAGCCAGAACGTGGAGGTAGGAGCTGGTGCAGAAGATATGGAGGGACGTTACTTACTGGCTAGCTCTCATGGCTTGCTAGGTACATTTTCTTACAGAACCCAGGACCACAACTCAGGGCTGGCTCCAACAGCAATGGTCTGTGCCCTCCCCCATCAATCACTAATTAAGAAAATACCCAACAAGCTTACCTAGAGCACAATCTTGGAGAATCGTTTTCTTAATTCAGGCTCCCTCCTTTCAGATGACTCTAGCCGGTGTCTAGTTGACATAAAACTAGCCAAGAAATCCCTGACATGGGGGTAGGGGTGGAAATTGATTGGTAGAATGTTGACCTAGCATGTGCAAAGCTCTTTAACCCCACATAGAACTGGGCATGCTAATGGAATCCCAGCACTAGAGAAACTAAGGCAGAAGAATCAGGAATTCAGGGTCATCCTTAGCTACAAAGTGTGTTTGAGGACAACTGGGCTTCAGGAGACACTTCTGAGAGAACAAGAAAGCAAGGAAGGATGAGGGGGAGGGAGGAGGAGGGAGAGAAATGGCTGATATGGCACAGGTGCTCCACATGTTTTGGGGTCAAATGAAAAGAATCTGCCTTGTGGTTTTCAAAAAGCAAAAGAACTATTGACTCCGTCTTCAGGGCACAGGGTGCTGCCATCATGAGGTTACTATATGACTGCCATGTTAGGCCTCACAAAAGCTGAGGGGAAGTGCTAAACAGATAGCCCTGTGGGTAGTCAGACTCCAGGGCAAATTATGATGCTAGCCAGAAGACCCAGATTCTCTTGGGAGACTCAATCACAGTTTATATAATCTTGAACACAAACATCTGAGGTGTGTGGACTTGTTTTCGAACAGAAGAAATTTAGCCCAGATATGTCTTGCCTGGAGAATCCACTAGGGCAACAGTTCACAATCTGGGGGTTGCCACTGTCTTGCAAAACTCTATCCCCAAAGTATTTATCTTACAATTCACAACAGTAGCAAAATTACAGTTACAAAGTAGCAAAAAACATGGGGTCACCACACATGAGGAACTGTATTAAAAGGTTGAAAGCATTTGGAACATTGAGAGCCACTGCGCTAGATCCAGGGGCTTCACCTAGGTTCCTGATGGAAACCTGTTGGAGAGGTAGTGATCAGGGTACACAGAGCCCTGCAGAGGGCTAGCCTGAGGACACAGGGCACCTGGTGAAGTAGGCAGCTGTTTCCAGGGAGCTGAGCTCCTGGCCCAGCTGCAGAAGAACTGGGTTTCTCATGCCTTACTCTCCCCACCACGCTGCAACCTGTGATGAGTTCTCCACCCTGCCCCTGCAGGACTTCATTTTAAGGAAGTAGACAGCTCAAAGGTCTCTGCAATATGGCTGCCTCTCCTTGGAGGCCACCCCCAGTCAGTCTGATCTGTGTATGTCCTGGTTTCTATGAGGATGAGAACGAGAAACTCTGGATGGTTGTAAACCTGGGCTTTAGATCTTTTCATCCAATTGAAAACAAGGTAAGTTTGGAGACTTCACAGAGGCTGTACACTGACCATTGTCCTTTGGTTACAGGGTGTGTGTGTTGGGGGGATGTTATCATCATGTCAGAAAATAGCTGATACTGGTCTGTGAACAGAATCATGTCCTCACCCGTGCATCAGCCACAGGAGTCCCTACTTGGAGTCCCCATAAGAACAAGCCTATCCACAGATAAAGGGGGCCCTTGATGTGAGGCCTGACTTATCAGTAGAGGGCCGAGTCAGAGGGAGCATGCCAAGTAAGCTTATAGATAGGACAGTTGAAAGGCTGGGCTTTGTGGGATGAGTAGGAGTTCTCCAGGTCAGAAATAAGGCACACACTTGGAAGGAGCAGATGGGAATGGAAAGCACTAGCTTCTGATTTTTCTGCACAGAATAACACACCTGCTGCTGTTGTCCCCAAACTTGAATGTCCTGGGGAAGCATTCAACAGATAAGGGTCCTTACCCTGGAAACTGACTGGGGCCATGAGGGAAGTCCAAATGGGTTTCTAGATCTGCTAACAACATAGATAATCACTCTGAAAACTGCTCTGGGCTGTGCCTTTAGACCATGATGGAACCTGGGAGGCTAAAATGGTCTCTAAAGCTGCAAAAGCATTTCTAGGCATCAGAACAGCTCCAAAAGGACCAGGGATTACACTTGAAGGCAAAGTTCTTGTGTTGGTATTGCAGAGACTATGGGTCCCCTCCATGGTACCAGGGTGAGGGGTGTTCCATCTTGTACCTTGGACAAATGTCTGAGGTGTCCATTAACATTTCAAAGTGGACACTGGCCTCTAGGTTTTCCCAGAATCCCTCAGTCCCTACCTGTTACTTGGTATGGTCACCTTACCCTGCTCTCTACCCTGAACTCTCCAGCCCAGGGCCTGTGCCTCCTCCTGCCCCCTCCACCCGCCCCAGCCCATCACCTCTGGTCTGTATATAACTCAGACATTGGCTATGTCTATGGTCCAGGCCACCCTACTTGGTTGGCATCTCCTCTCCCCTCTCCTCTTTCTTCTCCTTCTCCTCCCCTCTCCCCTCCCCTCACATGGCTAGGCTTACAGTCATGGTCACTCTGGACTCTCCAGATGTCTCTGCCTCTGTCTATGCTCTTCCTTTATCTACAATAAGCCTTCTCCTCCACCATACCTGGGAGCAGTCAAGTCCTTCCTTTTTTTTCTTTTTTCCGTTCATCTGGTGCTGACATGATATGATAATGGACCTCAGTTTGTCCCAGGTTTGAAACTTAACAAGGGGTAATTCACCTATTGCACCATTAAAAAAATCAAGTAGATAAGTATTTTTCTTTAAACCCATACCAAGTAAAGGATGGAAAGGTTTTGGACCAAATATTTTTAGTTAAAAAAAAAAAGAAAAAGAAAAAGAAAATCCCAGAAAAGAATGCTGTTGTTGAGGATGTAAATGAAGCGGCTTCCATGGGAAACATTGTGTAGTCAATTAAATTCAAATAGAGTCACGTGCCTCCCAGCCATCTCGGGTTAAAGTAGCTATTGGCTCCAAGTGTGCATGGAGGGGCAGGTGTGGCAATCAGAAGAGCTGCTGACAGCTGAGTTTGAAAGGGGCGGGGCTAATCTGATGGCTGCTGAGAAAGAGAGAACCTGAGGTCCCCAGGCAAAGCTGTTGCTAAGGGACACATGCACAGGAAGTGCCCCCTGGAGTGGCACTTGAACTCACTTTCTGGTTCAGGCAGGCCTGGAACTTGTGATCCTCCTGCCTCAACCTCCTGAGTAGTTTGGGATCCCAGGTTGCAACACCAGGCCCAGCATTGATCTTCTCTCTTTCCTCCTTCCCTTCTTCCTTCATTCCCTCCTATATCTGTCTGTCTGTCTGTCTTTCTCTGTCACTCCCTTGATTACTATATTAAGCAATAGGTTGCACTGTAACATTTACACACACACACACACACACACACACACACACACACACACACACACA